>JARFOC010000355.1:281390-316900 GCA_031763485.1 Osmoderma eremita | reverse complement strand
TGGAACGAAGCAAGAAGAATGGCAAAAAACAAGAAAGAATGGTCATTGTTTATCCACAACAAGAAATAAAAGTGTTGATCTACCTTTACACCCTTAGGGTAATTAAGGTTGTTGATTATTATTATTATTATTATTATTATGTAGTTTGTCTAAGGCTTCCTTTCAGGGGATGTACGACATACGCGTCCTTGATTATTGTTGGTAAAATCTGTTCTTCCGCGACCTGAAAAGACTATTTACTGACGCAATATTTTGTTATATTACTTCATTAGGATAAAATGCGATCGTGTGATGTTATTTTTTCTACAAGCAGTAAGAACATTTACTACCATTTCAGTGTTACAATTTGAGGAGAAATTTTGCTAGAAATTATGCTTGTTACTATATGCACTAGTACAAAGTGTATATATTTGCAATTACATCAAAAAATGAAGTATATAAAAATTATATTTAAAAAAATATATAAATATACCTCTGAGATCACACAACACGTCAGATTGTGTAGTTCCAGGCATTCCTCACGTACAGACAGCTGTTCATCTAGTCCTCATCAGTGCACGTCGGAGGATGCCTGTCGCTCGTTCAATATTCCGTATTGTTAACCGAACGTTAGCACATGTCTTTAAGGAAAATCCCAGAGACATCTAACGCCCAGCCGCGGATTCATGGAACAATCCCAAAAGCGGTAACTAAGTTACTAGTCAGCTGAGATCTGTGTTAGCGTGTGATCTAATGGGCGTCGAATGAAATCAAAGAAAAAAGGTTTCTAAAGACATGTGCTAACGTTCGGTTAACAATACGGAATATTGAACGAGCGACAGACGTCCTCCGACGTGCGCTGATGAGGACTAGGTGAGTCCGAAACAGCTGTCTGTACGTGAGGAATGCCTGGAACTATACAATCTGACGTGTTGTGTGATCACAGAGGTATATTTATATATTTTTTATATGGTAGCTTTTTGAACGCACGTGCCGGCTATTGGCAGAATTCTTCTTTTTTTGAATTACATCAAAATTTAGTACATATTTCTCTCAGTGTACTTTTAATATTTTATGTTTATTTATACTGCTGTAGACCATAATACATAATATGAGCATTATGCGCTGTTTTTTTTAAATAGTTGTCGATTTCTTTCTTAGACTTGCCTCAAACTTGAGCCATTATGCCGTCAATTTCCGTATGAGCGGAAATAATTCCCCACTGTGAACACTTTGTCCTCAGTTAGGAGAATCATTTTCAAAACGAATTTTACACTTGTCAAATAAGCCAGATATGATAAATGCATGTCGCGTGAGGAATTTCGCACTCTAAATGTCGGTACTTTTACTCTGGCGAATATGATATTATTAAAAAAATCACTTTAGCAAGTAATTTGAATCCAATAACGTATGGGGCAAAGGGCTCACTTACCCTACGCTTTTTTGCCAATTACCTAACTAACTATATAACATCTGTGCTGTATAGCATTTCAAACAGATGACACACCGTCTGAACCCTGTAAATTGCATTCTAAATTGGGAAGTCTGTAGTATTTCATTCAATTGGATCATATTACCAATTTCCTCATTAGTCGCCACTAATTTATCCGTTTAAATTTAATTTGAACAACGATAACGGGTTATTTGGGTAATCGCGTAAATATGTTTAAAGTAAATACTTCAATGTGAGTTTGCGGCTCATATTGACAAATACTCGCGATTTGCCAATTATTGCCAGACTATCATGATTACCATAGATTTAAAATATATGATTTCATAGGTAAAGGAAAAGGATGATAATCGATGTATCAACTTCATGTGTACTTATTTGCTCGCGATATCATAAAACAAACCTATATAGAATATCATACAGGTGTCTAAGATATGTTTCTATTTTTTAGGTTATTTATATCACACCATTCTTATATTCGCCACTATGGATTGCTCATTTTACATTATACTGAATTTATTACCGCCTACAAATATCAAACACACTTCTGATGTAATTCCCAATTGGTAATGCCTGGGCCCCTATGGATCCACGACCATTTTAGTGGGGTCCACTGTCCAATTTTAGAACTATGCCTTTCGTTGAATTTCTAATTAACATCATAGCCGAATGAACTTTTGAGGAATGAAAGCAAAATTGAAGCAGCTATTTTAAAATTGGGATTGTTGAAGAAACGAGTCTCAAATGGAAATGTAGAATCGGTCTAAGACCTGTCACGGCTTCTAGAAATATCGCAGGAGGCTCTACAAGCTCGACTAATCATGTTTCATTTGCAGAATTTAAGGAATACTTTCAGAGAATACTTTTCGTTTCTTGACAAAAAAATAACCCATGGATTCGGGATCCGTTCATCATAAAAAAGAGACTAATAAAAGGTTTCAAATTGCATATAAGGAAAAGAAACTGGCTGACTTCTGTGTTCACGGTGCCAGTAAACTGCAGCAGATCGGGAACCAAACTTTGCAGGCTTTGATTCCATTCACCAACCTATCTCTTGATTTATTTTTCATCACTGCTTGGGGCAGAAAATAAATCGACAAATAACGAGCTACGGGCAAATTTGTCAAAAAATATGCAACCAAAAGCAACAGAAACGCGAGTTCACCATTCACACGAAATTCCTACTTAATATCATTTGCACACAATGTATATTTGTTTATAAGTTCGCGCCTTTTTATTTAGTTGTCCAAAAGGGTTGCTTGGCTGTGACATGGGGCCCTATGGCAGAAACCATGATATCCAGGGGTTCACGACAAAAAGGATTTGGAAACCGCTGATGTAGGAAAATTCATCAATCTTCTTTCCTATCGTTACCTTGGTCCAAGTTACCAATTAAGTATTACAGATGATTCACTTGCTTCACAATATACATAATAACATACGTCAATTACAAGAATTAATTTGAAAGTGCGACGATCCAGTTTTCAAACATTTATTGATGTGTCATCTATTTTATTCACAGTTATCGGCATACAATTTGAGCAGCAAATTATTATTATTCGAATAGTAACACCGACAATATGTATACACGTATGTATAGTTAGTGAATCAGTCGTTCGTTTGTCATTAAATAGACTCTGACTCATCGAAATGAATGACCTAGAAAGTATTTTAACGACATTTCAGCGGATAAGTATAAGCAAGACTATCTTCACCTTTGTATGTTTTTACTTGATGCTACCTAATTACGACGTTATGAAAGAGAATTCCTACTTTCATATGTGAAGATCTTTAATATCAGCGGCGGCTCGTGAGTAGGCAGAGAAACAGAACATTTATTATTTTATCATTATTGCGCTACTAAAACAGAAAGTGTCTTTACCGTCTTAAGAACTCTAGATATGTATTTCGTGCCATTTTCAGCAGAAATTACAAAAGAAAGAAATGTAGACGTCAAACATTTCTTTCCCTTGTGGTTTCTAATGAGAAACGCAAATTAGTTGCCTAAATATGTATCTAGACTTCTTCACTCATTAAGCAGATATGGGAATTTTTTTACTCATGAAAATAAAGGCACAAAATACATAATAATTATAAGTTTTTATCTTTGCTTCATAATGAATTTTATAGGTATGAATAAAATATATTAATCATGAATGGAGTCATCAAATTTTGTATCTGCCCCAGTTCATAATTATTTATGCGTGAATAATTATAACGATTTTTCTTTGCGTTAGTGGAGAGTGGAAACTGAGACCACAACCCAGGACCCCCTTGCCTGCCTTGTGGAAACCTATGTCCTATAGCCGTCTCATTTGTACGCACGCCTAAAATAATGCGCGGTCATTTGTCACGTATGATGAGGAGCATCTCAGGTATTCTGTGTATATTGAGACGTAGACTAGGCTTACGGACCTGGGTAGTATTTATTGCAATTGTTAGAGCTGCATGTCCACAGACGGCGCTTAACCCTATAATAATTTCAATGCAAATGTATGTCTAATATTATTCATTACTCAATAAATGAAATTTAAAAAAATAAATGAAATTTAAACGATCTCTAAAAATTTTCATTTTCTCTAATTATATTTGGGTGGGCAGTACCTACCACGCCACCCCAGACGAGCGTTCACTATTTAATATCTATGTATATGAACACGTACGTATATGAAATGTATTGTAGAAATCGTTAAATATTTCGGAAATGTGCAACATTATTTTTTAATTGGTACGAATACATTTTCAACTAGAAGGAATGACATCATGAAATGGTGTAATTAATTCATTTGTTTGGAACTTGAGACAGGTCACAAATAAGGAGAAAAGCTAGAGATAATAAAAAATCGAATAACTCCTGAGAAAAATTTCCTGGATTTGCATAAAATAAGTACTAATCAACATATACGGTATGGAAAGCATGACGGCCTGATTAATCGTGAGAATTAGTCCTTTGGCACTTTCAAATTGTTTATATCACAATGTAACAATAATAGAACGGCAAACACAAGAATATGTGAAGCACACAAAACAAAAATCTGAGGGGTAACATGTAGTTTGGAATGGTTATATGATTAAAAGTTAAACCTTCCAACAATCAAACACCTTATTTACAAGATAACCAAATAAGTTCGTGTGGTTTTTGTATAAAGTAGAGTGCGATGAATATTATTAAGTCGTTGATCGATTGCATTTGCTTGTTATCTGGCATCTACTTTAGTATAAATCCTTTTTTTATCGCATACAAACAGATTTTGTGTTTTTCTGTTTAATTCCTAGTTTTTGAAAATGGTAATGAAAAAAAATTTATTCGAGGTTGTTCACTCTATGACTACACAAAAGCGTTAGTGGCGCCGCATTCGGAGATGATGCCGTAAGTGATCGAACAGCACAAAAGTGGTTCAAAAAATTTTCTTCGGGAGATCTCAGCTTGACGGATGAAACACAATCCGGGAGACCGAAGATCATTATCAACGAGAGTATTCAACAAGTCGTGGAGAAAAATTCCACAGTACAACGCGTCTAGAACTTGCAGAAAGGTTCAATATGAGTGATGAAACCATTCGTTTGCAACTTCATCAGCTAGGAAAGAATTGGAAGTTAAGTAAGTGGATACTCACATGAAGCGTCGAATGATAACAAATTAAGTCGTCTTAATGTTCGGCAAACATTTCACGCAACGATAATAACCAATTCTTGATCGGTTGTTAAGCTGCGACGAAAAGTGGATATTGTATACTCAAATTTTAAGCGTTCATTGGTTATCGCCTACTGATTCGGTACCACGCACTCCCACACCTTCCTTGCACCCAAACAAGATTTTATTGTGTATTTACTGGACAACGAAAGGAATTGTCCAATATGAGTTCTTGGAAAGGGATCAAATCATCACTGCTATCTTATATTGTGAACAACTTCAGCGAGTACAAGCAGCACTCACCCAAAAACAGCCTTTTTTGATCAATCGAAAAAAAGTGTTTTTACAGGATATCGCCAGGCCGCATACTACAAAAGTGGTCTGGGAAAAAAATTCTGAACTTGGTTGGGAAACGCTACCACACCTTCTATGTTCTCCTGGCATTTCGCCAGGTGATTACCATCTATTTCTATCTCTTGACAACTGTATGAAGCATAAACAGTTCAAATATCGAGTTGATGTAATAAATGCATCCGTAAATTTTTTGATTCAAAATCCATAGAGTTCTACAATACCGGCATACAAAAACTGGTGCCACGTTTGCAAAAGGTCATTCATCGAAGCAATTACCATCACACACATGATGGTAATTGCTTCGATGAATAACAGTGTATTAATAAATATTTATATTTTACCATTAAAAACAGCACGAAATTATCTAATTACCATGGTAATGCTAGTTATTAATGTATATACTATATATTAATGTACAGACTATGCATAACATTTTTGTAAAACATACGTAAAAATAGAAAAGTAGATAGTGGTATCTTATCAAAGATTTCTACAGATTTACGTTACGTTTAGGATATAAAGCAATTGGAATACATGGATTACATTCGCTGTACGGTGATAAATAGATAAAAAGTGCAATTAAATTTCTTTGGATAAACGTGTTCACATATAGTACGCTTGTTTAAAAATACAATGTGGATGAAAGAATCGTTGAATTACGATAAAATCATCCATTAAGTTTACTTGACGCAGTTGGAAGGAAAAATTAATTTTAAAAGAAAAGAGAGGACCAAAGAGTTCAAAAGGAAAGTAGCAGAGAAGCGAACTAACACTTAGAAGATGCACATGTGGGAATATGATCATATAGACAAATACCTGATCCAATATTAATACAATCTTGTACCAGAAGGTGAATTTTCAAACAGTAACTTGAAAGTTGGTAAATTGAATTCAATTTTCACATAAGAGCTACCCTCCAATAAAATCCAATAAGAAATGGTCGACTATCTGTTTTCATTTTACGTAAAAAATCTGTATAACGCGTATTCAATTAACCTGTGCAATTCTCTCTTAATATACACATTTTATTTTTCGGAAGTTTTGGATTGCAACCGCGACGCCACTTGATACTAGCTGGAATATTGACAATTGTTACATTAACAAAAGGATATCTTGTGGTGCAAGTTACGTAAAACAGGAAGCATCAAACGCTTATAACGGAAAACGGATATCAACGTGGGAAAATGAACGGTATTTCTGAATGATCCTTGTCGTATTCATAGTCAACTGCATAGGTATTCCTTCTATTTATTTTATTGTATTTCGTCTTAACTACTTTCTCACTGCCATCCACTGAGGAAAGGCCATTAACTCAATTTCTATACGATTAAGAGTATGTGTTAGAGATATTTCTTTGAGATTATATATGCAGGGTGTTGAAAATTTTGTCACAAACTTTGAAGGGATGATAGTATTGTCCAAAATATGTTAAGAAGTCTTAATGAACGTCCAACACCATTTATAGGACGCTATATAAGAAAAGAAACATAATGAATTGTTACACAGCATAATATCATTAAAATACAACAGGTCACAATAACCAACAATGAAAGGAGATCAAAACACAAAACAAAGAAAAAAACAATAAACACACTGTTCGGATTACTCCTCTCGCACAAGTATTAATTAATTAATTTGTTAAGTATTAATTAATTTGTCCCGAATTAATTCATACTTGTGCGGGAGGAGTAATCCGAACAGTGTGTTTATGGTGCTGCCCCACAGTCCTTGCTATCTTTAAAGAAAAAACAATACTAAGATTAGTTGATAATAATTTCCGGTGAACAAAAGCTATATAGTGTTATGGAAGTAGACGTTAAAGTTTCTGGCCATGTGAGTCAAGGGCTCACCGTACGGGTGGCATGTGCGGGGATTGAAAAGTGCACTTGTGATAAGAGGTGAGGTGAGTCAATTTCACTATTCAACAATTTTCCCATAAATGTAGCGCTATAATGTTTCCTCCGTTCTCTTAAAATTAACGTCGTTCAAGAAGCAGGACATAATCAGTTCCTCTGTCAGGGTAGAAATTCTGCATTCTATATGTTAGATATTTAAAAAAAAACGTATCCTTTCAATCATCAAATCTAGGTATGTATAAATTCGGTACCAAGTTACTGAAGCATATTCTAGTTTGCTTCTGACCAATGTATAACATAATATTTTCAGGACCAGAGGATTATGGAAGTTGCGACAAGATCTGATTAGAAAACCCAGGCCTCTCGACGACGCACGACATACTTCATGTATGTGATCAGCAAAAGCAAATGTCACTCCCAAATCTTTAAAAATGTTTTTCGTGCTATGGGAACGTGGTTGATATGATATTGATGTAAAACGGGATTATGAACCTTTGAATATGTAACCACAGCACACTTCTCAATGTTCAATCTCAGGCCATTGTTGGTACACCAGTTGTATACGTGATTAAGTTTACTTTGTAGTTCATCGCAGTCAGAGACATCAGTTATTTGCTTATAAATTTTAAGGTCGTCTGCATATGCCAATACCTTACGGTCTATGGAAGTAATTAAATCATTGATAAACAAATTAAATAACACAGGACCCAGATTAGAACCCTGTCCCACCCCAGACGAAGCACAAAAAATGGCAGAATTGTATCCATTATATGACACATAGCTAAATATATTCTCTAAATAATCAGATAAAAGTTTAATTAAGTTTCCGGAAAGGCCAAAGTATTCTAGCCTCTGCATCAGTAAACCATGATCAATAACATCAACGGCTTTTGATAAACCTGTATATACAACATCTACCTGACCTCTGCCATCCATAGTCTCGCTTATGAACTGTGTAAGATTCGTTACACTAGATCTTCCCAATATAAAACCGTGTTGAAATTCAGATATTAAGGCTTTTACATTTCTAAAAGTTTCAGTACACAATAGTTGTTCATAAATCTTTGAGAAGTTCGAGAGAATACAAATTGGTCTGTAGTTACTAACATCCGAGATGTCACCTTTCTTAAAAATAGGGGTGATTCTGCCCATCTTCCCATCTTTGTGGGAAAGTGGAGGATTTCAGTGACAGATTATACAGAGTTGTGAGTGGTTTTACTAGGTGTGGTAAACATTTTTTATTATTAAAGAGGCAGGTATTCTGTCATGGCCAGCAGTTGATTTTGATTTTAGTTGATTTTTACTATTGATAGTGTCTTGTTCAGTGAAAGAATTAATTTGAAACACAGTTCCATTATAACACTTCGGTTCTAATATCACATCTAACGGTCTGCGTTGAAACACCTCCGAAAATTGTAAAGTAAATGCTTCAAGTATTGGACGGTTTCGTATATACAAAACATTTTGCGTTTACATCACCTTTTTATTATGTACAAACAGTGTAATTTATGAAGAAACGGCAAAGGCAAAGGGTGAAATGAGATGTTCAAAGCGCTTCTTGGGCATTAGCATGACCATACATTAAATGCATAACAGCTAATTGGCCAGCGGCGACTTGTGCTGATGTTACGGGTGGACATTAGCTGTGATAGCAAAGATATTATGTCACAGAATTTTATGACATGAAAAAGTTAGAGTATAAAGCATAAAGAGATATTACAAAGAGAAACTCAGAAATTAAGATAATAAGGTGCGTATGAAGCAGAACCAAAATAGCATACAGGAGAAGTAGTGTTAGGATTTAGGTCTATCATCAAATTTTCTTTGCTAAAATTATGTTAAGTGTAACGACAGTACAATTTCAAGATGCCCTCAATTCAACTCGTGTAATCCTTTGTTGTTAGACAAGGAAGAGGTGGTCGCAAAACGTCATCAAATTAGACACGGTCCCATAATACACTAATTTTCATTTTCCGATTCTTCCATAATTTCAAGATGAAGAATGACAGATAATAATTCTAAACACAGCGACTAGAAAAGAAAAGCCAAAACAAATCTGGTCCACAAACCTGATTTTACCTGTTTGCTGACATAATCTTATTTAAATATTTGTGCGCGCATAATAGCCATGGAATTGCTGAAGTAAGTAATCTCGACTTTATAATAGTAATAGGGTTATTGGAGCTTTCGTAAATATGATAATCTGGGCACCTGTTGAAATACATGCCCATAGTAATGGGAATCGATAAGATAGGACACGCGTGATGATTCACCGTGTTTGTTAGAGGTTAAAATCATCGAACACACACATATATATTAATGACGAAACAATAATTATATTTTCGCGGTAAATTTTCTATTGGAGTGAGTCATTTTCGTCGTCTGAGAATATTTTCGCAGTAAACAAATGTTCTTACCACGGCCGTTAGAACGCCACGAACTGTGATTCCTGTCTGGGGTTCGAACCTAAGTTCGACTCCAGGTTCTATTAGCAGTTCCGCATTTTCCTCGATAATAACGTCGTTCCGGATCCAATAGGGACTTTTCGATTTGCTAAAGATCACCCTGTCGTCGGTGAAGGTTCCTCCGGGATGCTCCGTGAACGGAGGTCTGTTCGTTAGGTAACTGTCGTCACTATTCGTTTCGTAAGTATCCGTGTAAGGAGTGTTGTAACGGTTGTAATCGGGAGTCGTAGTCCAGTAATAAGGTGGTTGACAGGAAACAGTTGAGAAACACAAACAACACAACAGGGAAAACGGCAGCACTCCGCCGAGATAACTTTTCCACATTTTTCGCGCGATTCGCACTCATCAAAGCGTCTTCTTCCTTTCACTACGATCACCGTTAACGGAAAATTTAAAAGCCTATACGGAATTAAATCACGATTTTCACCTTTTATTGTGTACGATTGCGCGCGCTATAGCCATCAACGTGTGCGTATGTCTATCTCTCCCACCTTGTGGGTTCCGAGAAGAATGTTTCTTTTAGAACGGGTTCCCCGCTTAAAGAAGGGGACTCTTTTGTTTCACTCGTAATACGAATATCACGTATCCCGGACGTCCAGGTGGTCGCTGAAATTTCGATCCTCCCCAGCACCGACACGGTGGGCTCAAAAAACAAAACACCAACGCGCACACGCCGATTTCAAAACAATAGAGGCACGTTGCTCGCGTTCGTTTCTGTTTCGGTAGCGCTAAAGTCGTTATACTGCAAGGCGCGGCATCGCTTATTTTTTACGTAAAAATCCCGAGGGTCACGTGACACAGGTAAGCGCGATCCCCCCCTCTTCCTCGTCCGGTATACAGGTAGAACAGGTGCGATTGTTATTTATCTGACCGCTAGATAGCGACTTCTATTAAAGCGCGCGCGGTTACGGCGCCGTGCTCCAGGCGCGACTCTATAACGAATGTTTCAACGTGTCGTCGATTGAGTCTCACAGTTTTCTAACCTCTGATCTATCCATCACTTGCTTACTCGGTTGAGTAGTGAGGAAATAAGTGAAATTGTCCCAGATTACGTGGGCAGACACTCTTTTAATTACCATTTACTATTATATGAACTGCACTTTAAACGGTTCTTAATGACTTAATGACTCCTCCGTGCAGAGGAATGAAGGAAATGATTGTATCAACGTGTACACAGTTCAAATAAAATCTTTCATGCAAGGAATTTCTACTAGAAAGTATATAAGTAATTAATTACGTACATAGACGCAATATTTATATTCTATATTTATTTGACATTCCGATGGTGCATATTTTCTGTGTTAGATTGGACCACCAACACTGTATTGAAGTCTAATTGTAACTACTCTTCGTATCAATAATCAAATAAAAAATATTTGGTTCTTTTGGCCTATACAGTATGTATCTAACCCCTAGATCATATATATTACATGGATCCAGCTATATTTACCAAGTGTGTTCCCAACATATCATAGACATTAAAAAATGGCCGCATTTCTGTCTAATATACGGTTATTGGTATCTTCTTATTCGCACCTAAGCACGCGTACACCATGGCATGAGAAACGCGCGAAATTTGAATCAAATTTGACATAAATCAGAGTTAATACTATATAACTCTGATGCATAAGCTACTTTTTTTAATATCAACACGTTTACAGTAGTACTACTTGAAATAACGGACTCCCGGGACAATGAAATTAAATATAAACAATAACAGAGTAGCGTGAATAATTAGGTAAGATGTCACTAAATTATTAATTTCATATCAGTTATTCATAGCAATTATGTTTTAGATTACCCCAATATGTCAAACGAAAGATTAGCAAATGCAGAACCAGGTTCTGCTTGTTCGAAGGAAAGTGTGGATCTACATGCACACATTATAGAAGCTGAAGAGATAAATCATAGCAGTACAGGTTTAGATTTCAGCACGGATCACAGCAGAGCCGATCCAGATTTTCTCAGATTTTCTTTTCAAGAAGAAAAGTATGTGAACAAATAATCATCAGTATAATTAGGTTCCAGGACATTCAGAACAACAAGGACAACATTGTTGAAGTGGATAACCAAACTGAATCACTGCCACCATATACAGGTGAAGTAGAAAAGTACGTAGTAAAAAATAAAACAGGGGGAGAATACAATACACCCTAAAGCAAAAAAGTATATAGACAAGGCACAATTACGTACTACTTATATAAACAAAGCCATAATCTCTTAATTCTAAGATATCCAGGTTAATGGTAATGGTTTAATGAACAGTTAAGTGTAGTATATGTTGGTAAATTCAAATTTAGCGCCCTTATTTCTCGCCGATATTCCGGACAGGTAGTTCCCGCCAGAATGGGAAAAGGGGTGGAAATGAGCAGGAATAGTAGATAGAGAGTCAGTCAGTCGTTGTTGGGGTTTAGTTAAGAAAGGAGCTGTCTTTATGTGTATATATGTTTATAGGTATGTGTGTTTTAAATATAGAGTTATTTGAAATTAAAGTATCTCGATTTATTGGGGCCATCTACATAAGAGACAATATTTTATTGAATATAACATATTTTCCTAATGAAGCCTGGTTTCATTTATTGGAATATGTGAATTTGCAAAATATCGTACTTAGGCGACAGAAAATTCTCGTGTTTACACGAAACATTATTACATCCTGTGATGTAATTGCGTGTCCTTTTTGTGGTCCTTTTTGTGGTCCTGTGTGGAGTAGTTTTGGTTCTAGCTGCGTATATTGATTATTTGTTTTGGTATTCTCTTGAAAGATATTTTAGTTAGGTTTAGGTATGTTTAATTGTCAACAAAGTCTTAGTAAGTTACTTAATTAGTGTATTAATAGCGTAAAAGATGGTGTAAATAAAAGTATAATTTCAAGAGATTAAAAATAAATTTTTAATTTACTATAATTAATTTATTATGCATGTCATAACATTCACTTCACCAAGAAAATACCTCTATTGACAATAATACACTACCTACTAGCCTTGTATATATATATATATATATATATATATATATATATACCCAGAGAGCAAAAATGATTATCATGTCTGAAGTTGCAGAAAATGAATAAGAAAAAGACAAAGAAATATATGTATAACAGGTACGACAATGGCGGACAATGTTGCTGCTAACTTCAGACATGACAATCATTTTTGCTCTCTCGGTATATACCTTAGTAATTTTAATTTACGTCAAAAGGGGAACCAAATTAATTTGTGTATATTTTTAATTTGCTTTATTGTCAAAAGAGGTAATTACAATAATGGATTTACGGATTTATTTCTTTTATTATTTATGCTAGGTGGATCATAAAATAAACACAATTTATCACTACCGTCGCGTTACAATAAGTATTAAGTCGAAATTCATATTGGCGACATGAATTAAATTGTGTTTGTTGTACTGGTGTTCGTGGTACTGGTATTAATACATACAAGTAATTCAAAATTGCCTCCATTAGCTTTTACTTCTCCCTGCCTCCACTCGCGGCGCTGTTACATCCTCAAATGCAGCATTGCACATTTAATTGCTGTTCTGTGATTGCACATTCTTATTTAAAGTTTGTGATCTCTGATGTTCTATTTAGAATATCTGTACGGCAGAATGCATGCACTTTTTTGCATATTTTATGTATGACACGATGTATAAAAGCCTTCTAGAGAAAAACGAATGGACGGAATTATCAAGTTTGAAATACCTTGGCAAAAATATTCCACTTGTAACAGCGCCACTTTTGCAAATAATTAGAATACATTCAATGCATGTATCGTATCCTTCGTATGTATTTACTTACCAGCTTACATATGCACGTACGCAAAGTGGTAAGGGTGGTATGTTGTATGTATTACGACGAAAATAACTTGCACTGTAAATTCCTGCCCAATGCAACAAAAATAATAAATATAGAATTAATTACATACTAGTAATTGCTATTCACAAAAATAAATGGTAAGCATATTTAAATTAACTTTTATAATTACAACTTATATTCCATTTAAAATTGCAGGGATACAAGAAGCAAAATGAATACGGAAAGGAAGAAATATGAGGTTATAGTGCTGTTCAATGGATATTCGAGGGCATCAGAAATGGGTTCAGCAAGTAACTGTACCTGTACATTAATCAAAGGTAGAAAGAATGTAATAGTCGATACAATGACAGCTTGGGATGGGCCGAGAATAGAAAACGCACTAAAAGACCACGACTTAACGTGCTGTGATATAGATTTTGTAGTTTGTACGCACGGCCATTCTGATCATACAGGTTGCAATTACTTATTTCAGAACGCTATACACATCGTTGGCTTTTGCATATCGAGGAAAGATTTCTATTACGACTTCAATTTTAGAACAGGTGAACCATATTTGATTGATGAGGGTATTCGTGTCATACCAACACCTGGACATACTTTACAAGATGTATCTGTTATTGTTTCTACAGAAAAAGGAATATATGCTATAACTGGTGACTTATTTGAACACAAGGATGATGAAAATATATGGCAAGGGTTGGGTGTAGATAGTGTAGAATTGCAAATGAAAAATAGGAATGAGATACTTAGGTATGCTGATTATATCATACCTGGACATGGATCAATGTTTGAAACTTCATATGTATGGAATAAAATTAGAACAAACCATGTTTTATTATAATTGTATGTAAATTTCCAGTTAATATCAGACTGACATATGTATAATTATTAATACGTCGACTACCACAATATATTTTTGATGTATAGGCCATTTCTTGTTTTTTTTCTTCTTGAAAAGATCACCTATTCTAATTAACATTTCAAAATTTATATTTGTCTAATATTGAAAATGAGAGGTTGAATTTTGGTTTATTTTATGTAAAGGCGCACGACCGACTTTTGAGATTTGGTCTTCATGACATTGTGTATATCGTCCGTAAAGATTGACGTGTCCCGAATTATTTTGTTAACGGACGTCGAGCTAAAAATGATTCACGACTGTAATTTTTAGTGTAATTATATTCCTAATGGCTAAGTTTTTGTTGAGTAGGGTAGACTAATGTTAGAACGAATTGTTTTCCTTCAGTCTATTCTGTAAGCTGCTATTGTAGAAGTCAGTACGTGAATAAAATTATTGTAAAAGTTGGTTCGTGCACTATCGTTTAAAAAATTAGTAGATTTAACAATTTTGTGCGACAGGAGTAATCCGAGCAGTGTGTTTATTGTATTCCGTCTGGTAAGCAAAAATGTTAATTCCAATTGAAAATACAACTTTCGGGAATACGTTAATCGAAACTGTCAATACCTGTTTTTTGTGCAACATGTGCGCTCACTTTCTGAACAGAATTATAGCTGCAAATAGAAATCTGCACGGCAGAATGCATACACTTTTTGGCACATTTTGTGAATATTATGCGAAAAAAGCATGTATAGAAGAATGAATAGAATTTTGGATAGCATTATGCATCCTGTCAAGTTTGAAATATACGAGATTTGGCGCGGTAGTCTGTTTTGTTGGGTTCGCAGACCAAAGTGCCCCATCTATCCTTATATTATCTCTGGTTATCATTCTAATACTCATCAGGTACAAAACTGAAATCTAAATGCAATACATTTATAAGTGCCTACTTGCACTGCGCTGCAACGTTAAGAGACTGCAAAGATGTAAGGTGTGCACGAAGATTCTGCGTAGCCTGAAGAAGCTTACGTTTCCGAACGTACAATCGAAACGTTGCTGAATGAGGAACTAGTTTTAATTCACCCACATTTAGTCCAAATAAATACCGACTACGGTTTATCTTTGATTACCATAGTGGTGATGCCAAGTATTTACATACCTATATATTTTATATTTGGGGCCTTTATGGGATTATCCTATTGGTCTTTATGAATAAATAAAGATTCGACATACAATTTTTAGCAAATCTGATGTAAATTAATTATTCTTTGCATAGTAATTACATTTCGTGCCACGCTACATGAGACCAGCAACGCCATCTACATGTATTCTACTAAAAGCGAACGTAATGTAGTTTTTTTGTTTATTTTTGTGCTAATATATTCACATCTATCAAATATTAGAATGATACACATTGATCCATCCTTTGACAATTGTTTAGTTTTATATACATATTTATCACAAAGTTAGTAAAATATTCGTTGTATATTTAAAGGATAATATACGTTTACCTACAAGTGTTTGAATAATTGTTTTATTGAACGGCACATATACCGTTAAGGGAAACAAAATCCAGCTTTCACAAATTAAACAAAATCTCTTTTGCTTGCAATAAAGTTTACAAACTATTTGTGATGCAAAACATACTCGATTAAATATAAATAAAATACAAAACGTGTGTGTGAAAGAATGGTGTAAAACCGTACATTAGCTATGAGGGATGCCTTTTATATTTCGGGAATAGGCGTTCCAGGTGCTGCCCCCTGACGCCAGTATCTTAAATTTCCATGTACTTTGATGATAGTAAAGCCATGTACTATGATTAATTTTGGTTTCTGTTCTCTATTCCCGAAATATAAGAGGCATCCCTCTTATACCTACTAAAACTTATTATCAACATATTACTTAATATCATATTCATTCGAAATAACTTGAGGTTCTTAGGCCCCACACATATCACAATTACCAGGATTTTCGCGCGAACAAACTAGTGCTGCCATCTCTAACTTCTGTCGAGCGTCTTCAGTTTCATCATTTCCGTTGGCGTGACTCCCATTATGAACAGCAGAACCATTTGTAGTACCATTACTTGCAATAGAACTATTCGTTGTACCATTCTGCTTGGTAGGAACCATAAGTATGCTCTTATCGACAGTAAACTGAATAGGGTTAGCCGCCGGCTTCGTCCTCAAATAATACATTCCGGTCTTAAGACCTCTCTTCCAACCGTAGAAATGTATCGAAGTTAGAACGCCGTAACTCGGCTTTTCGACGTGTAAATTCAACGATTGGCTCTGATCGATGAAGGCGCCGCGATCGGCCGCTTGATTTATTATGACCCTATTGGAGATCTCCCAGACGGTTTTGTAAATCCTCTTGATGTCATCGGGAATTCCGGGAATATTCTGGATCGATCCGCAATTGGCTAGGATCTGATTTTTCATCGTGTCGTCCCATAAACCTCTATCAGTCAAATCTCTGAGGAGATGATGGTTAACCACTTGAAATTCTCCGGACAATACGCGTCTAGTGTAGATGTTGGAGGTATAGGGTTCGAAAGATTCATTGTTACCGAGGATTTGAGCGGTTGAAGCAGTCGGCATTGGTGCTAGGAGAAGGGAATTTCTTATACCATGTTTGGCTATTTTCTCTTTTAATGCGGTCCAATCCCAGAGATCGGTCGGTGTTACGTTCCACATGTCATATTGGAGAATTCCTGCGAAAAAATTTAGATCATAGAAAACACCAAGTAGTATAATAATACGCAGTATCGGGAAACACTCCAAATTGATTAAATAAAATTCTGGACATATGTTTCAAGAGCACATCGGCTCTCATTGTCGACTAATTCCCGAATAACGAAAGTTATATATTGGTTGACAGTGAGAGCCGACGTGCTCGTGAAACATATGTCCTGAATTTGCTGTGTGGATTTCCCGATATTGCGTATTAGTGATACCAGCCCCGTCCCCCGCAGCGAAACAGGTGTTTCTCAAACAAAAAGCTGCCATAAGATGCATTGCGGGCGTTACACAATTAACGTCATGCAGACAATACTTCATTTCTTTTAAAATACTAACATTAATTGAATTATATATATTAGAATGTAGTTGCTACATACACAAACATCGAAGTAATTTTACTAATAAAAGCAATAACGATCACTCATATAGCATTAGGAATCCGCAAATTCATTTGATGAGACATAGACTAAAAACAAGCACTCAAAGCCCGGATACCTTGGGTGTTAAAATATATAACCAGTTACCCAACAGTTGAAAAACTCTTACCTTAAAAAGATTCAATAGAACTGTGAAATCATGGCTACAAACATATTTTTACACTGTCTCTGAGTTTTTTGCCTGTACGGGTGAACTGTAGCTGTATTTAATTAGTTATTTATTGTAGCTCCATTTTTATTGTGACGTATTTTATACTTTTGTCTTTAAATTCCTTTATTATTATTATTTCAGCTATACAATGTATAGCAACATTACCATCACTTACCTTTACTAACAGGTGAACCTTCATAGGTAGAATACGGACCTTCCACTTCTGCTAATTCACAACTGGCTTCCAACGCGCCATAATACAAAGTTTCGAAAATCTGTTTATTTAACATGTTAGCTTCCTCACTCTCGTACGGCATACGCATGAGTATAAACGCATCGGCAAGGCCTTGAATTCCAATACCAATCGGCCTATGTCTCATATTAGATGTCCTACTCTCAGGAACTGGGTAATAATTCAGTTCAATAATCTTATTAAGGTTGCGAGTAACAGTTTTAGCAACGTTTTTCAGTCCCTCAAAATCATAGGTTGTCCTATCAGATTTGACGAACATATTAACAGCAATCGAAGCCAAATTACAAACGGCTATTTCATCTTTGGAGGTGTATTCAACTATTTCCGTACATAAATTGCTACTTTTTATGGTTCCCAAATTCTGTTGGTTGCTCTTCCCATTGCATGCGTCCTTATATAACATGTAGGGTGTGCCAGTTTCAACTTGCGACGCGATGATAGCCCGCCAGAGTTGTTGAGCTGGGATTTGCGAAACGAATCTCTTTTCCGCCTCGTATTTTTCGTATAATTTTTCGAATTTCTCTCCCCAGCAATCGGACAGACCAGGAGATTGGTGGGGACACATTAAAGACCACGTACCGTTAGCTTCGACGCGCTTCATAAACAAATCTGGTATCCAGAGGGCGTAGAATAAGTCTCTAGCCCGTGCTTCCTCAATTCCAGTATTCTTTTTCAAGTTTAAAAAATCTAAAATGTCCGCATGCCATGGTTCTAGGTATATAGCGAATGCTCCTGGTCTTTTGTTACCTCCCTGATCAACGTAGCGGGCCGTGTTATTAAAAACCCTCAACATCGGTACTAAACCGTTAGATACGCCATTTGTACCAGCAATGTATGTTCCTTTCGCTCTTATATTATGTACGTTGACACCGATACCCCCGGCTGATTTTGATATGTAAGCGCATTGTGATAAACAAGTGAAGATCCCTTCAATGGAATCGTCAGGCATCATCAATAAAAAGCAGGAAGACAACTGAGGTCTTGGTGTTGCAGCAGCAAAGAGTGTGGGGCTGGCATGCGTAAAATATTTCTCCGACATTAAATTATAAGTTTCGATAGCAGCGTCAATATCTTCGCCATGTATTCCAACTGCAACGCGCATCAACATGTGCTGAGGTCTTTCAACTACTTTTCCGTTGATTTTTAAGAGATACGATCGTTCCAAAGTTTTGAAACCGAAATAATTGTAGGAAAAATCTCTGTCATATATGATGCACGAATTTAGGCGATCCGCATTTTCCATTATAATTTTGTAGTGCTTGTCAGAAATCATAGGGGTTCTTTGTTTTGTTCTCTCATTCTTCATATTATAAAGGGCTTCTATAACATCTGTAATGAATAAATAATTAGTAGCACATTAGTAGTGAATCGTGCTACAATTTCAAACCGATGCTCGCGCATGCGCAGGTGGCAAAAATTGGTTAACGTTGTTAGACGTGTATTATACAGAGTGCTCATTTTCTATCTCTGTATATGGGTAACTTACTTGATATTGAACATACAGAATCGGTTAAATGGCCTAAGTTGCTCAGAAAATAGAGTAATAGTTGATGCTAGTGTCACATTTGTTATCCAGTGCAAAGTTTGTGAGATATTCAAGAAAATTTGAAAACTTCCAAAATCTGCAACATCAAATATGTTCATTACCCCTAACGATAAAATGAAGGTGAAAACTGTTTCTAGTCTAGTCTTTTTTATGTAGAACCTAATAATGTGATTTAAAAATCCATGGCACTCTTTATTTTAGATATAATACAAACTTCTTTGGCCATGGGTCATTTAAATACTTTTTTTTCCAATGACCAAATATTGTGGTCGACACAAATCGCAAAAAGCGCCTATAGGAAACTGACCATTCTGCATACCCGATACAACAATATCATAAATAGCACGAATAGCAGTCATTGTAGAGTGATTAATTACATAATTAATTATAACATTTATTATAAAATATTATATTTATTCAAATATTAATAAAGTAATAGGTTTTGTGTTAAAGGGGAAGTTGAATTCTTGAAACAATACTTTTCAGTTCAGTTTTAGTCAGCTTTAAATAACCAGACTGTATGACAAATTTTGATTTTACCGTCTACATATCCCATCAGGATATATCGGTGCTTTTATCTTTTTGAAGTTGGTACAGATGATCAGTTGCTCGTGATTCCCGCCGTTGTGACGTATTAATATGGCGGTTTTTGTTGGAACTGAATCACCGATGTGTTTCTCCATGAAAATGTGTAAATCTCGCAACGAAATCGCTTTGGAATTGTCTCTTGCAATGTATATCTATGATAATACTTTTGTAATATTTTAACTTGTTAATTTAAATAACTAAAATGACGATGTCTAATGTAATTTTACACACAAGTAAGTACAGCTGTTCAGTATTCATTACCACTTACGTTTAAATGTCCTTCTAGTTTGTGGCAGAAAGCTGGAGAAATACAATAAAGCTGTGTTTTGATTGCGCTGGCTGCATTTCCCAATAATTTCAAGATTCGAACTCTAACCAGTACAGCCGATACTGTAACTATTCTCGAAATATAAAGTTGTATTAACTAATTATTATAATTTTATGTAAAAAAAGGACACCCGGATGTACCCTTATTGTTCCTGTGTGAAGAGTGATACCTACGCAGACCACAACACCCACTGCTGTATTGCCGTGAAAGTATAAATGGTTTTAACTAATTTCTATAGCTCTGTTCCAACATGCAATTTCCTGACCGTTCCTGATCACGTGAATCAATCGGAAAACATTTCAGTTTTCAAGGACTCCAATCTGCTGTAGAATCGTCAGCGAACTGCGTGTTGGAACAGAGCTTATATCTATTTATGAATATAACGTGCTTCTTTTTATAGTAATTTTGTTTGGAATTTCCAACAACTGTTACCATTAAGTCATCAAGTACTTATTTAAGGAACCTGGATTATCTCAATTAAATTTAAACAATGAACAGCTTATAAAACCTTTAACAATATCGTGTCATTGATGCTAGTAATACCAGGAACATTATGAGTAAAGCTATGCACATCTCATAATATTTGCATTTATTTGATAAGCATAGTACTAGTATAAAAAAAAAATTTCTATTTGCATAAAGGATAAATTTCACAATATTACGTACCTTATCATTTCCACTGCATATATGCAAATTATTTTCTAGTATTGCAACATTTCTAGTTATATCATTTACCATTATGAATAATTTATGAAATTGCAATATTCTTATACCTGAACATTCCCAGAATTAACAACATAAAAGTTACAATTTGTTTGACCTCTAGAACTAATATGCAAAATTTTCCAATACAAATTCTGAGAATAGCCATTCGAACTGGGTATTCTTACCTGTAAATTGTTTCTTCGTCTCCTTATGCAAGTTAGATACCTCTATCCGAGCAGCGAGAGTGGCATAATCCACATGGTCAGTTGTCATTGTCGCAGCTGTTTCAGCTGCTAAAGTATCCAATTCAACCGTTGTAACGCCGGCGTACAAGCCATTTATCACTTTTAAAGTGATGGATATCTTTAAAAAAATTAATAACTATTTATGCTATAAATATAACAGTAGTGGCTGCTTACGGGATCTACAAATTCCATATTCAAGCCGTAACATAATTTTTGTATTCTGGACGTGATCTTATCGAGATGTACTTGTTCCTTACGCCCGTCTGGAAGTTAACACAGACATCAAAATAAAAGGGTTCAAAACAACAACAAAAATCGTTATATACCTCGCTTTATGACGTACATCTTGTTGACTGGTTTATTCACCATGGTCAGAGGATAATTTTCATCTAATAAAGAAAAGACTAGGTAAAAGATGGTACACCAGTGATACAAATGTACAACAACCAAGACCACAATGAATAAATTCAAGCGGGAAAACAATAATGGAGATAAACGTGCATAAACCAAACAAAAACCGGTAAAATGGCGGGAATAAATTCAATAACAGCAATGCAGCCAACAGTAAACATCAAAAATATCTATGATAATACACTTTTTAAATAAAATTTTGCAATGTGGATAAGTTTGGAATTATCTTAATCTTGATACTTAGTTTAAAAAATATACAAAAAAAACAAAATTATTTACCAAGTAGAGAATTCCAAAAGAAAACCATTTAGTAAAAAGCATTAAATTTTTACTAATTTCAAATTAAATTTTCAGGAGTCTCTACCCTCAGGAATTAAACACAGAATAAAGAGGACGAACACTGATGTGAGCAGGCTGTGTAGCTTGCCTATGTGGTAGACACGAGATAATCCCTTCGCTGGGGAGGTGAAGACTAATATATGTATATGGGGTAAAATTGTATCAAATTCCTCAAACTTAGAAGTATCTTTAATTTTATTTTATTAACAATTTGTATTTAAACAATCTATTGATTCTTCTCCTAATTTCTCATTATATATTTTGTATATTATTACATGAGTTTAGTTAACGGTCAGTTAGTAACCATGCATACACCCGCGTAAGATTGGTAGTATATCCTGTCGGGACTAACATTATTATTAATTTTCCAAGCAAAATAAACGTAGAAAAGCGTTTATGGGCTAGCTAGTTAAAGTTAAATTCCTACACATAGGGTTCATCATATTCCATCTATACATCATATCATTTCATAAAATTAACGTTACTAATGCAATTTAATTCTGGCTATATTTGAAACGAATTCAATATCTTAATTAACAAATAGCCTGGTAAATTTATATTTCTTACCGCAGATTACCCACATGAAAACCATTATGTAAGATGTTAAACAGTTACTACCTGTAACATCAGACCCAGATGTAATCTAACCCAATTATGATATTAACTTCTGCAATAAGCAAAGAGGAGTACGTCGGTTACCTTAGCAACCCTCTGCAGACAAAGGAAAGACTAACTCATCTTTAATAAGACGATCAATTATGAAACTACGGCAACTCCTGCGCTTCTCGGCTCTTTAATAATTATTATATTCCTCTAATTGTGTTTCCAGTTTCATTTCGTCTCTCCGTTCTCGTATGGATTTTTGTTCTCCTCTTTACATCTGGTACGCTATCAAACGTCTTCTTAACGAGATATCATATTTTTTCAATTTAATTATACTCGCTATAATTATGGTGATCTTTGAGTACTTAGAAAACATATTTTTGATCTTTACAAACACATGAAGAGCGGAAATGTATTTTAGAGACAAAGAAAAGATCAGCCGGGTAGAAAAGTCGTTTGCAACGATGTCCATCAATAAATTTAATGTAGCATAAACCGCCACGGGGTGCTATGCTTTTTAATGTAGCACGATTGTAGCGGGTTTCGAGAACTGAGGGATAATATCAGAAAGAGCCCCCTACAAATTTCATCCGTCATAGTAAAGCCATAATTTTTGTATGTTTTTTACAACTAGGGGATGTTTTTATGTATGGTATTCCTACATATAGTGATGATCATTTTATATCTACATAAAATTTACATAAGCTGTTTACGAAAAGTGTGATCCAAAAGGATCACTCGCATTACTATTAATCAGCTGTTTGCAGCGGCGGTTGGTGATGACGTATTGGGTGGACAGTGGCGGAGATAGTAGTGCTTCCTGCGACTTCGTAATTCGTATAGCTTCCGTGCGGTTAGACGGACAGCATGACGCCGCACGAAGCACTACGATTTTCGACAATTTCCACCAAAAACGTTATCACCGGTCGCGGCTGACTGTTAATATTGTTCACGTCGTTCAACATTCTTGTAGGGGGATGATTCGGTAAATCCAAGGTCAGCTGTACAGTGCTCTGCTCACGATCTGGCTGATCTGAGATTTGGAATTTCGTAAACACTTAATAAAGTTAATCCCGTGAACGAGTAAAAATTAAAGAAAAAGTAATGATTATAGCAATTTTTAGTGGTTCATACCTTGGTGCCTAACAACCGGGGTAACATAGACTACTATAGTTCGCTTTTTTATTCGGAGGAGTACCTCTCCTCTATTACAATAGCAAATTTCTCTTGAGCGTGCTTTGAATGTGGCGTGTTGGCCAATTTGTGAACGGAACCATGAATGAGGTTATATATAATATCATTTACAACGTCATTTTGGAAGGTGTTTGAATGTTGAAACAGCTGTTAGGCAAATATGGCGGTGACGTTCTATTGAATTATTGTTTGTTGTGATGCGGGCTCAAAAATATCAAATTTAATTGGGCCACGTCATACGATTGAAGTGAATTCACTCCTCCGAATAAAAAAACGAACTATATACACACTATACACATACTATATACATACATAATTATTAGATAACAATCATATTAAAAGTAAATCGGTAGAACAGTTTCATAGTATTGTTGTTATTTTCTAAGGTGGGAATGCATGGATGTGTATGTGCTTTTGACAATTATAACCTGCAGAAATCTTGATAGTGCTGTACCTGTCCCTGGTCTTATAAGGACGGGGAGTATTTTTCCCCATTATAATGAAGGGGTCGCTTAGCTATATCTGAGCGAGAGAAAGGAGGAAATTTGGCTAATATACAATGTTACATTCTATGTTCTTATCATTAACACGTGCACATTCGCTATACCATTCTTTTCTATTTTTTAGTTTTGGTGGTAGTTTCCGTTCGGATATGTCAGGTTCTGCAATATTTCACTTTTCGTTCAGAGAACCAAAATATAATCTTTGCGATGCCGTTTATTGGCAAGGTTAATTGTTTGAAAGCGCGCCACGAGTATAGTCGCACCAGCCAATCAAATAACAAGTATAATGAAATAAGAATCTATTCGCTATCATGTTACTGTAATCCCTTCGAAAATTGGAATTAAAACATGGAATATTACTTAAGCTTTCTTTTTTACTTGACAAATATATATTATTCTTACACAGGCTAACTGAATTAAAATAAATAATCGTGATAATTGCTTTTAGAGATTATTAGTACTACAAGCAAATATTTTATATAATATTCGGTACAACTGATTGACTTTTATGTATTTCTCAGTTCTCAGCTTTTCACATTACACTAATGATGTTTGGGTTGCCTAATATCAAAGAAGGTTACCAAACTGTTTTCTACCAGTTCCTACACAATTAAATTTTGGTTATTTTGCATTGTAGTGATTTTTTTGAATCTGGAATCTCAAATTTTATAATGGGTTCAATGTCACACGCGCCTTACACGTGCGGTATATTGAACTGTTATGGAGTTCACTGATGGGGTATCTATTTTTTTAACCCTACTATTATAAGTTACTGCACGCTACCCTTTCAAACATCTGCTGAAAAAAATCTACCCTTTCACCCTTTCGTAAATATTATCGAAGTTTTTTTATTGGTAGGGTTAACAGTCTGATCACAATTTTATTTCAGTGCTCAAGAAGAATGGAGTATCAAGTATAATAGCAAGTGCTTCAACTTTTCAGACTACATTACAGGTGGAAAGTATTTATATTTTCAATGATTTTGGTACATTTATTCTGAATACAATACTCTATATTTTAATATGCGTAAACGTTACTAGTTGCAATGCTTTTCTTTCACTTACTTCAGCATCCGAAGGGAGAATTGTATCCGTATTGATTCACTCTCCTGTTTTATATTGATGAATCTACAAGGTTTATATTTCAGAGCAGTAAAAAAAGGGTTCTCACCCCTTTTATTTAAAGAAGGGTTGTTTTTTAATGTTGTATTTGTTAGGGGACTGCATATGCGTGTAAGCTCTCTTCTACGCAACAGAAAAATCCATACTTATTGCTCGGTCCCCACCATTGCAGCTTCGCAGGGACCATTCGCAGGCAGTTTTCTTCCGGCAACCCTTGAGTGAACTTTACATATGCTCCACCCCTTTTAAAATCTTCAATGCCCACCCTTTCGGTGGCCAATTTAAATTTAGTCTCGTGCTGGTAGTGGTATGGAGCAGATGATTTTAGTATTTGTGAACGATTGGATATTGTGTCTTTATTTTATCTCCAATTTTGGTGAGTGGAATAATTTTTGGATATATTGTTTAATGTAGTATTTGATCCAAGAGCACATTCTATTTTCTTATACTTTAAATGAAATAAAATACACAGGAGGATTTTTATTAGAAGTTTTGAATATTTTTTCAAAAATTTTTAAAAGTAAAAAACTGATTTGTTTTTATTTGTTTTAATGAATTTATATAAGGTTTTAGAATTAAATAACGAGATTGATTTTATTGGAGATTTGTCAAATACAAATAAGAGTCGCCCAATTCTTTCATTATCAATTATATTTACTATTTTTAAGCTTGCAAATGCGCCAATGTTTTTTACAACTCAAAAAATGTTAAAATTCAATTCAAAAATTAATACAATATTTTTTAATTTGAAAGATTTCTCTCATTTTCCAGCATTTTCTTATGAACTCTTTGTGTGTCGTATAATTTAAATGATTTTAAATGTAATAATTTAATAGAATAAATGAATAGAATAATTCCTCGACTTGATATCTAAAAATGAAGGATGATTTTTTAGCTCTCAGTTCAGTATTTATCCAGTTTGAGGTGCGTTTGTTAGATGGCGCCACGGATGTTAAGAATTGCATGTTGTCAAAATTGATAAATTTCTTGAAGATTTTTAAAGATTATGTTATTATTATTATAATTGGAAATTAAATTATAGTTCTGAAATTAGATGCAAAGAACATCATAGAATATTTAAATGATGTTGATAGAATACGTATTTTATTAATAAGCGGTTTATGTATTTTATTAAAAACATTAAAATAGAAAAAAAATACTACTTATTTAAGATATAATTTTTTATGTGTTCTGCTAACGTTTATTTCGTAAAAATAAGAAAACGCTTTCTAGACGATTTATCATAACATTCAAAGTATTTTTCTTGTATAACGGCTAGAACGTCGTTTTTTTTCCGCCTTGGTAGTGGTTTTCGGTCCTTGGGGACATGGGACGGACGTTGGACTTACGAGGGTAGGCCGGGGATAAAAAAGTGCTACATGCAAAGGCAAACATTGGGGAGCTGTAAAAGTAACTTATGGTATTATGGTAATTGTGAAAATATTTACGTTGTGTTCTACAGAAATTGTACCAACACGTCTAAGAAAATGGAAATGTCTTCAACAAAGATTCGTATACAATATCTGTTAAAAAATTTGCACCATTTATTCTTTTGTAAAGATTCATATTTATCTATACTGTTAACACTGAAGCATTAATCTTTTAGAAACATATTTGTAATGAGTTAAATTAATTTAAATTATTTTGAAATCTAGCGTTTATTTATCTTAGCGAAACTATGTTTCCTTGGTGTTTGTAATAAATAAAATATGTCTCAATATTACCTATATTTGCGTAATATTTGAAAAAAGTTACTCAGCTACTATTTTTTTGTTTGTAAACATGTTTTACTATACGAAATGTAGGTGGCGGTGCGAACGTGGTGGAAACCATTTATATTAAAGTTAACACGTCAAAACAGTTTTAGCGAATTTCCTGTTATCTGTATAGAATTTCCTTATGGGAAATGTTTGCCCATTATAAGAGCGTCAGATTACATATTAAAGAGCTTTTAAATCGGAAGTAATAAAAACGAAAAAGCTGGGAATATTATTACATATAGGTTATTTTTAGAATATGTCCGTTAGAAAATAGATAATAGGAGTAATAAAGTTCGTTTGTAATATTTGTTTGATATATATGCATAAACAAATGAACATACATCTATCGTACAGTATATATCGATTGTGGGTCCTTCTTTTCTGCGATAGCTTAACCTATGACCTCCCGTCATCTACTTTAACGCCGGAATGACTGGAGGGCCGGAAAATTGCAACATAAAACGATCCCTAAATCCGTGGACCCTGCAGCTATTTCTCGTATGTATCCAGGCGTAGTTACCTTACTGCATACATATATAACGTACATATTGGTACATATATACTGCCTGTCCTAACAATGTATTCATTCCCCGTAATAGATTGGTATTCTATGCATTTCTCGTTCTTTTTCGGTCAATATTTTGATAGCGTAGTACTGGCGGGATGAAGTTCAGAAAGAAGTAAGGTGGATGTTCTAAGAACAAAATAGGCCAAATAATACTTACTTTAATTGGAGTAAAAGTTTTCGATATATCTTGGAATATAGGAAGATTGTAGGGTAATGCTCTTTTTATTAATCGTGTATATTCTTTCTTGCATTTATTCTTTTCTAATTATTATCAGTAGAGACCTTGAAGAAAAATTATTTCCTGGATAAATAGATGTAACTTTAATCATTAATTTTAAGCTAATGTTTATTAATGCCATGGCATTTACTTTCATTTGCTTTCGAAGTCCCTTTACCATAACAGTTGAGATATGTCAATGGCTGCGTTCGAAATACACAAATCGCTGTCCTAACGTTTACAACGCGTTTACTCAACATGTTCAGTGTTTCTGAACGCTCAATTCAGGATTTGTCGGGATTGGGGTCACAGTTGGGAATATGAGTGTAACCAGGGGAGGTGCACTAGTATACCTTTGATGTAAACCAGGAGTTACGCGACCAATAGACGGCTCTGAGTGAAAAATTGTAGAATTCTACATAGAGTGTTTTAAATTTATATTACAATTCCTACAGTTGTTAGTAGTTCATTTGGTTTTTACTTATTGTTGAATCATTATCGTCATTTTTATTATTATTGTGTATCTCGTCTGTATAGATTGACGTGTCCCGAATTAATTATTATTTTGTTAACGGACATCGAGCTAAACATGATTCATCGCCAGGTACCTCGACCTGACTGGTCTTTTTAGTGTAATTATATTCTTAATGTCTATGTTGTTGTTGAGTAGGGTAGATTAATGTTAGAGCGAATTGTTTTCCTTCAGTCTTTAGTTTCTAAGTTGCTATTATAGAAGTCAGTACGTGAATAAAATTATTGTTAAAGCTGGTTGGTGCGTTATTGTGTTTGAAGGAGTAATCCGAACAGTGTGGTATCCGTCTGGTAAGCAAAAAGATTAATCCCAATTGTAAATATAACTTCTGAGTGTAATAAACACCCTTAGGTTATAGCGTTACTGTGACTTTATCTAATTTTTTCACTGAAATTTACTATGGAGAATGAAATATTCTTTTTTATAGAAGACGATTATACTTTAGAAAATAGTAACAACATCATATTGAAACATATCGTGTATGATTTATTTTTGATCCGAGGTATGAAATACATCTGTGTAATATTCCCTGAATGAATAAGAATTACTTGAAAGTCAGTGTTCCCAGATATTCATTTTAGGATGTTTCATTCGTTTCTGTTACATTACATAATGTAATTCGTATTCATCCGATATTTCGAAATAAACCATTTCTTAAAATCCTTATAATAGATATACTAGGTGGGTATAAGTGAATAGGTTATGTTTTCCGTTGTATTTCAAATTTAAATAAAGAAAGTTTCATGTGTTGGAAAAAAATGGCGTCCGTTTAGTAAACATGTTGTATACAACGCTAGCGTTCAGAGAAAAACATTCAACAGTTGGATAATCGTTGTGTTTTTGGAATGCGGCCATTAACAGATGTCTTGACAGTCCGCACACTGTGATATGAGTTTGATATTTAGCATTATAAGTTGGTAATTCGGATTTTACTGCTGTTGCTAAATACATGGATGTCAGAGTCAGATTATTATTCAAAGTTATCTTTATGTAGTAACAATAGTGAATTATGTCACAAGTGAGAGATATACTAAATGTAACTGACGGGTTTCAGATTGGGGTTTGATTACAAATACCAACCATTATTAATTTAAATTACCAAATTTTTGTGACAGCTCAATTGACATACATAGTAGCGATTTCACTCACATGCCTGGAAAATTGATGACATTCACCATATAACGATGACTGGACTGTGTTTGAGTTATTGAGGTAGGTATTGAGTTATTGTATAATATGTACATACCTCTACATATTAAGTATGTACTTCAATCATTGAAATATTTAGTAACTGGAATTGTGTAAATAGGGCAAACGTAAGAAAAGTCAGGCCGAGATAGTGTGGTGGAATCTGTGTTTCAGTCATATTCATTGTGCTATATTGTTATTTTTTGTTGGTAGTTATTGATTTAGCTTTGTGTATTAAAGAACACTAATTTATTAAAACGGTTCTGAATTATGTAGCATGTGGTTGTAATAATGTACATATCACACATTTTATATTATTTAATATTGCATTATACATCATTCACATTAAGAAAATAGCGTTGGGTAAGATAGGCTTATATTTTGGACGTTTGCTATTGGCTAATACTTGAGACAAAATTACACACGACGAAGAAAACTGTCTAGGCGTACGAAATTTATGTTGGATAAAATAAAATATTACTGAACGCTACGTTTTTGTAATGTCAGTTGTCAAATTTCTTCGAATTATCAACATAAAAAAAATATTTGAAGTAATTTGTTCATCGTTCTACAATTGTGATAATTGTAGTTATTAAAACAAAAGAACTATTAAAGGTTATATTAAAACTGACATTTTACTTTCAAATTACCCGCCATTATTTAATCGAGTTAAATTTTGGCTGCGTTAAACGGACACCGATTGCAGCGCTATCTACTATATTCTTAAAGTAAATGGACTTTAGATGATTAGATTTGTTAATATAGATTGGTTAGACAACGGGAGATATCCCATCACTGATAGAGTAATAATGTAATTTGGCGACAGTTCTTAAAAAAAAACAAAGGATATCCAAGTTTTACATTTAATCCCGATCGTATTTTCGCGCAAAGACGTCCGGAGAACGGTATTTCGACGCTATTATTTTAAGCTTGCGGCCGGTCGTCGGCCCTCCCATTTCGCTTATGTTCCCGCATATATCTTCCGGATTCCCATATATCCTGGCGGTCTCGGCCACCTGCGTTCTAGCTCTCCCAGTATAATAATCATGTCACATATAACAGAAAGCTGGAGGAGCGAGGAGAGACATCGAAAGCGTACGCGCAGATCTACCGCCGTTAAGTACTTACATACGTGGTATCGATAGGAACATCCCCCCGTATCCGTCATCGAATTGCAAACGTCTCTGTCCGAATATTATTGAATTTTTATGCGGTAGAAATAAAGATATCACGGCCTGGGAATAAGAACTGTGATTATTATACTATTCATTGTGTCAAATGATATTAGATTTGATGTATGATTTATGGAATATATATATATATATATATATATATATATATATATATATATATAAAGCATCTGGTCTCAATTTATGTGTTACGTTTTATTTGCATACTGTTACTTATGCTGTACTATCAGCTCCAACTATAATGTCGTGCGTTTGACAGGAGCGTAACCGACTGCTTCACGTTCTTTAAGCAATGTCATAGTTGCATGTGAAGGAGACGGTTCCACTCTTAGATCATATATATTACATGGATACCACTATCACCATATCGGATTATATACGTTACTGTTTCCAACATGTACAACCTACGATTTTCGAGCTATGACTTTCTTTCAGATTTTAAATATATCGTCAGATGCGATTGTTAAGGCAGAGTTTTCAACGTGTTTTAAAATAAACGACAATAAATGTGGACGAATTTGTATGTCTTCTACCAAATGTTATTTTATTGCTTCTATTCCACCATGTGTGTTATATCATTGGTATATAGTATATAGTAACCACCTTATTTATATTTTATGTTTTTTACTTTTAATGAACCTAACTCTCTTTTCCCTATCTTCAATAATGACTTAACTCCGTGTATATAAACAGAAACATACGAACAGTAACAAACAAATTAACATAAGAACACAACTGCAAATATTACTTTTTATTCTGTACATAAAGTTAAAAATTGAGTTAACACGACAGACCGTAAGAAAACTTAAAAACACTTCACGTTGCACAAATATATACCAACTATACGTATTTCAATAACATCCTATATTTTATTCTCATAGTAATGCTAAACTTCCTTCTTGTTCTTCATTAAAGGATAAACATCAGAAATTCCTAAATTAGTCATTATTCTTCTGAAAATATGCAAGCCGCTTTGAAAATAAAAGGTAGATCCTCTTTTAAAACTGATATGGGAACTTTGTTTTTGTAATTATTTACCGGTTGTAACTTATTTACTTTTCCTATTCTTTCTAAATTTATCGTTTAAAAAGGTACACCTGAGCTAGGGTATTTTTGTACCGGATTCTTTAATATCAACTTTAGTATAACGTCTATTCACTTGAAGATATTAATTAACCATAACATGCCTATCTCTACGGCTATTATTTTTATAAATGAGAATTGTTTTCTTGTCTTTAATCACCAGTAAATCACCAACACACTGCACCTGTCTGTTAGAAATTCAAAATTCATTAAAAATATATTAGCATCTGGAAATTTACTTTGGAAATTATTACTAGGAGCTTCTAGTGGCAATTTATCGCCTTTGATCGCCATGCCTGTATATTTTTTTCCTTTAGAGTGTTTTGTATTCTCCATCTGTTTCATTTTTTACTACGTTCATTTCTACTTAACCTAGTATCACCGTTACTGTTTCTTTTATTGGCTGGTGGCAGTGGTTCAGTTTGGTTATCCACTGCGAAAGGTTTTCCATGTTGTTCTGAATATACTGGAACCTAATGATACCGAAGATTATTTGTTCACATGCAAGTCCACACTTTCCTTCAAACAAGTAGAACCTGGTTCTGCATTTGCCAATCTTTCGTTTGACATATTTCGGTAATCTCAAACATAATTGCTATTAATAACTGATATGAAATTCATAATTTAATGGCATCTTACCTAATTGTTCACGCTACTCCGTTATTGTTTATATTTAACAATTTCAATATTGATTTGTCTCGGAAATCCATTATTTCAACTCGTACTACTGTAAACGTGTTGACATTAAGAAAGTGGGTATGTGTCAGAACTAGTATTATCTCTGATGTATGTCAAATTTAATTCAAATTTTGCGCGTTTATCATGCCGTGGCTCACGTGTGGTCAGGTGCGAATAAGAAGATACCAATAACCGTATATTAGACAGAAATGCGGCCATTTTTTAATGTCTATATGTTGGAAACAAACTTGGGAAATATAGCTGCATCCATGTAATATATATTATGATGTAAGATGTGAACGAAGCAATGAAATGTCAATTACATTATGAGTGTTTCGCAACCATGTTATCGGGTGTTGGGTGCGTTCACAATCACTTTGTTTTTGCCCCTAATTTTAGATTTCGGGCTTTATTTTATAAGAATTTCAAGTAGTTTGACAAGCCGAATTGAAGTTAACCTCAATTATAGTTATATTATATATATAGGTATTATCACCACCCGTTGCATTGGTAGTTCTACATCAATCAAATACGATTCTAATTATTTATTTTGAAAACGGGCTTTTCTAACTATAAACTATAACATGTCCTAACTCTATTCACTTTCCCTTTATCGTTGCTATGTTTAGTGGGGCTGGTGCCGGTTTCTATGTAAATATTGATTGGTTGACGCGCGGCCTCTTAAATATAATATGATCCAGTCTAAGCGGCCCCACATATCTTTAGTTCACGGCATTATTTCTGTTTTATAGGACCGCCAGTTTACGGAGCTTCTTGTGTACGACCAGTAATACACATTTAGTTGTGTTTAAATTCCATTCATTGGTTTTAAGTGGAAAGCCGGAGCCACTGTACTCCTGTTTTATTTTAAAATCACACGAAAATTGTTGCTGTGATTCCCTATTACAATAAGAAATTTCTGTTTTATTTACTTTTAACATGCTTTGAATGTAGCTTGTTGGCGAATTTGTGAACGCAGCCGTAAAAGAGGTTATGTATAATATGATTTATAACGTCGTTTGGAAGATGTTTGACAGCTAAAACAGGTGTTAACCAAATATGGCGGCGTCGTTTTATTTCATGATAAATATAAAAAAAAATCAAATTTACTTAATTGGGTCACGTCACACAAAGGGAGTGAATTTACTCCAATGAATAAGAAATGGTACATAATGGCAAAAAATATTTGGGTGTACTATTGTAGTATATGTAAGTTTATATTTGTATTTCTCGCCGAAACTTCCCGCCGGAATAAGAAGAGGTCAGATATTGGAGGGAATTGGGATTGAGGATTGTGGAATTTAATCGTTGCTGGGGTTTAATTGAGTAAGGAGTTCTTTCTATGTATATATGCGTATTTGTGTTTTAAATAAAGTGACATTGAAATATTTCCGAAGTTATTGGGACTATCTACACCATTACCACTAGCACCATATTTTGGACCTAAGTTTACCATCGTAACAGTAGGTTTGTCCTATTTGGCCAGAGTGTTATGCAGCCAAACGCATACGCATGCGCAGTTGCTTAAAATCAAACAATTTAAAGCACAATTGGGATGTGGACAGCCGGTAATTTCCAATTTATTTATAAGTCTACTATCTGTTACAATTATTTCTGAATAGAAAGCAATATTGATGAGTACGGGTTTGGTATAAATACTAATTTGCGACAGTTTATTTGGTTACCTAGTGTGTTTGTACCATGGTATTGCCAACATTAAGATAATTGAAATTACTGAATAATCATTCTAGCATCAAGATAAAGCGAACAGTAGTGGAGTTGCTAAAAGCGGCGTCATAAAGTCGCTTTGCGGCTGCTGCTTGCGTCTAAAAACTTTACGGGGCGACATGCTCCTGGATTTTCGCGTCACGACGCAAAATGCCAAATCGAGCAAACCTATTAACCATTTTAAACCACGCGTTCAATTGCACCAAACAAAACCTTATTATAACTAATGCGCCCATAACGGCATTTTTTACAGTTAATAGTTGGAAATAAGCAACTTCCAGCTGATTATATTTTATTTATAAAAGATTGTCCTTTATAATTTAGCATAAAACAAATTTATAACTTACACGGAGCTCATCGCCATCTATGAGTTTAAAACATAACTACTATGTGGTTGCGGTAATTCTCACTAGATGGTAGCAATTAAATTGCTGTCAACCAGATTACTATTTTAATTGATTTTAATTAAATCAGTGCAGATTTAAAAATAACAATAGAATATTTTACTTTGTTCACTAATTATTTAACTCTTACAGCTACATTCACAGTATACAAAGTATGTTTCCACGCGGCGATGCGCGTACTCATCACTTTAGGTGACATTTTCATAAGCGCTCCGATAAGTATATTTAACTCTTGGAAACGTATAACATCTTTACCACCGATCACCAATGATCTACTCTTGTTGCCGGCTGCAGATCTAGCCGCAATGATACGCGAAAAACGTGTAAGTTGGCGAAATTAAATAATAAAAAATCCAAATATTCTAAAACGTTGAACTTTTCAATAGCTGACTAGCGCGAAACTGGTGTCTACCTTCATTAAGAGGATTCAAGATGTGAACCCGATACTCAACGCTGTGGTAGAGAATCGCTTCTCATCAGCTATGGAAGAGGCTGAACGTGTAGATCAATTATTAGCTGAAAACGAATCGTACGACGTGGCTGTAATCGAAAAAAATTATCCGCTTTTGGGTGTACCAATTACTGTTAAAGAATCGATAGCTGT
>JARFOC010000355.1:269186-281290 GCA_031763485.1 Osmoderma eremita | reverse complement strand
CACTTTAAAGTGGTAAATTAGTAGCGCATAGAACTTTATAGTAAGTGATACTTTAAAGTCGCTTAATCGTGGTTTCTGCAACTAGCCGTCTGGTTTTAGTTACTTTCAAGTGGAATTTTTCAGTTTAAGTCACTTTAAAGTAAATGTTTTTGACGGAATCCATTTTTATCCAGAAAATAAAATTAATATTAAAAAATGATAAATTTTGAAGCGATAAACAAGCTTATTCAATGATATTTTTATCAACAATTTCGGAATTTCTCCATAATGACCTGCCTATCCTTCCTGAAGGGTGAAGTTCTGGCACCATAGTGCGCCCCCATATCTTCTGGGTATATTTGAGAAAAGGGATATACCATACCGAAGTACAAATTATGGATAAATTTTGTTCACGCAAAAGGTAGGACGACCATCAATAATCTGCGTCTTCGGAAACCACTGGAAGGAGGTTGAACTGGTGCGACCAAAGTGGTTTCAACGATCTCAATATTGCTTACAAATTAATGGAAAAAACCTTGAACTGCTTCCGTGGAATTAAGTAACAATTGTGTGAAGAAATAGAAATCATTGCCAATTTTAAAATCGATAAAATATAAAAATATTAACAACATTGATAAAATTTCTTCATATTTTAATGAGAAGACTCTGTAGACTCTGGACTTTAGCCTCGTTTAATTAAATCCATCCAATAGCCATTACCGCCCCGAGGGGGAAAAACACTCTACAAACTCGCTTCATGTTTGTTTTTGTCGTTTCCTCTTTCACGAGGAGCTTTCTGTTTTACTATTCCGACATGTATACAGTACTAAGACATATAAATAATCTTATATGGGGTAAAAGCTTCACGCTCGCCAGCGCCGAAGTAATACACTAATGTGTAGGTGGGGTAGGTGACACCTCGTCCTGTCAAGACGTGAATAGTTGATGGATCACCGCCTAGAGGCGCTGCCGACAACCCTTTAGCGGCCTCCTACACTTACTCACTCTCTCGGTCTTCTGGCTCTACGGACTCGTTAAAAGATCACAAACACATATTACTACTTATCGTATAATCCACTTACATACATCGCAGATGTTGGATTCATATACAGTTATTTCCGGAACAAAGAGATAATTAACTATTTAATTACAAAATCAATCCTATTTAAAATAATCACATAGCCTTCTCCGGCCTCACCTTCGTATATTGTATTGTTATTTACGTACAACATTAGTTTTGACTTATTCTGATTTACCAAAAGTTGACAGACACTGCTTGGTATCTATACTTGCTAGAGATGTGGGATTCCTCGATCGAACGATCATTTGAATCATCATACAGTTATTATTGTTAAAGATCTTTCGAGAGAACATTCGAAGTGTTGTAATAATCTAATATCTTTCGAACGATCTCTTAGCGAATTATCGGTCTCACTTCATATTTTGGTTCGTAATTCGATAGTATTTCGAGGTATACATGAAATGCTTAATTCACATTCACACATTCAAACCATCGTTCAAATAACAAAAACATTCGAATGGCTTAGCTACCGTAAAGTGGGGCTACTTTGTGACACATTTTGAGGTATTTGTGCTGTATCTTTATTGCTTCTTTCAAATAACTCCATTCGGTGGCTTCACCTTTCGCCTATTTTTTGTAAAGAAATTAAAGTCAAAATGTTTGATACAAAATTGTATAGGTGCAAAAAAAGATGTCATAAAGTTACCCCAAGAGTCGGCGTTACTTTGTGACACCTACATATTTCTGTGAAGAATTGTGGTTTGTGGATTTTCCGATACCGCGTATTAGGGCTACATATTTCTATTGAAATCAAAGGAAAATAGCTTTGCGGCATAGAGTAACTGTACTGATTTTACAGAAAAAAAAACTTATAAGTCTCTAGCCATGGAATATGCATGTTTTCAATAAGGAATACGCAAAAAATTTTAAAGTGAACATTTATTTGCAAAAATAGAAAACTTGTGAGCAATTAACAAAGGCGTTTAAATTACCTAAATATTAAAAAAATTATGTTAAACATTAACGAGAATATCCTCCAATTCAGGAACATAGAATAACGCTCTTTCTCAGCGTCGTTTGGGAATTCCAATTCGCATGATTATTAATAAAAACAAAATTATAAAGTCGTTAGAAGAATATCATTAAAATGTTTCCTATTGCACTTCTGTAAATGCTTACGTTTGATAAGAAATCTTCTGTAGAGCTCTTTCGCCCACAGAAAGTTTCCGCATCAACTATCACTCATTGAATTTGATGGTCAACTAAGTCAAGCTCAAACCAAGTGCGCGTTTTGAGCTGAAACTTAACCCTATGTATGACAAGTGGCGAACATGTTCTAGTTTTCTGGTTTAACCTCAGAATGGGCCTGATTCGGCTATAAAACCGACCAAAGAAAAGAAAGTGATTTCTAAGGTATGTACCTGTCACAATGTAACCCCACGTGTCACAAAGTGACCCACTTTACGGTATAACATTTCGAATGATCGCTCGGAAGATCCTTCACATTTATGAATCAATGACCATTCTAAGGATGAATCGTTGGAACGAAGATTAGCCCATCGCTATTTCTGCCTTCTGTGTCTTTAGGAGACAAAATAGTATCCCCCATGACTCTATTAACCCACATATTTCCTCAACCTGTTTGCTGCTTTCTTCTTAAAAAGAGTTAAAAAAAATTATCCAATCTATGACAATACAAACTCATTTTTTTAAGATATATTTTCGATTCTTCTTCGATCTCACAGTAGGTGCGTTTGTTAACCTGTGAACCTATTACTTCTCATTTATTTATTTCACAAACTTCTTGGTAGTTCTTCAAAATGATTGTAAAAAATTCAACATCTGCGAGATTTTCTTCCAAGACATTTCAATTTGGTAAGATTAATTCACCAAATTCAGTATAATTTTTAATAACTGTCGGAATAATATCTTTCCAAACTCACAACAATAAATTCTTTACCATCAAATGTTACATCAGTCCTACGAAAAAAATAATGCAGCCAATTGCTCAGCTATAGAAATGACATCAATTCAGGATTCAGGGTCAGCATCGCTTAACACCTCGCAACACCACAACGCAATACTGGAATAAACATTGTTTCGCATTGATAAAGAAAATTGCATGACAAACGTTTTGCTTTTAGATGCCTGCACTCGCGATTATCAACTTCGTGCCTCATTATATTATGCTGAGGTACGTTCATGAGTACTTTATGAGGTACCTAGCGACTTCGTAAGATTCCGTGCAGTCCCATATTTAAAAAAAAGATGACCTAACTCTTATCATATACATTAGATGACTGTTCCTACATTTAAATCAAAGACAAAATCTATACAATTGCTGACATTCATAAATACAACACCAGAAATAGGTAAATGAAGGTATCATTTACCTCAGTATACTTTAACTCGGGACCTTAGACCTTTGGAATTATAGTTTTCAATCGAAATTTCAGTCGTCATAAGAGAGTGTAATACCCGTGTATTTCTTTCTTTGAATGAGCTTTAGTATTTTTCCATTCAGTTACAATTTTTACACTTTGAATCTGATTTATTTCTTAGTTTACATAAATTATTATAAAGGTTATTATTAAAAATATGAAAAATCAATGTCGTATGTTTGCATTTGAACTGATATCTTTATACCGGTACATGATGATCAACCAAAATTCTATTTTTAGGAAAATATTCCTAATAAATATCCTTTGACGATTCATTTAGCGCTTAATACAACTTCCTACAGGCACAAACAGACCAACAACGCGCACACGTACGCCTACACGAACGAGACTCAGATATATCCGCAGACATACGTTGCCTGTCAGTGGTACGGCCGAGTTATATTAAAAGGGGCACCACCTTTTATTCCAACTGATTTTTATTCATCCCAACGTGTTACGGTCGATCCTAATCCCCGCCGAGCTCAGATAATGCCCGCCATTTTTCCGGACACCAGTCGCATTATTTTAAAAAGTTTTTATATCCGGACGGAGCGAGCGACCATCAATAAAACGACAGCCCCTCCGACGCTACCCGTGCTCCTCTCTCTAGCCACGTTGTCATCGCATTCGGCACGATAAATCACCACTTCGCGCGCACGTAAAATATTCGGCTATCTCTCTCTCTCTCTCTCTTGCTCTGCGTTTTCCCGGTTTTATTTCCGGGATAAATGCGTCTATCTATTACCGAAGCGACTACATTAACCCATCGGGTATCGGAATTTATATGCGCCATTAATACCTGAACGAGTTTTGCAAAGATGATTCCGACAGTTTTTGGAAATTGATGGAATTGGGTCGTTGATAAATGCGATGATCTTCTTTTAATGTATTTGAAGCGCATTTGGTCTGAAGATAAGAGAAAGCTGAACTGAATTTATTATTTCTTTTGGTGGTAGCTTCTATGATCATCAATAAAAATGTATAATTATATTCGGTCGTATATGTGCTGGTGTATAGATAACCAAAAAAAGTGATAATGTAGATGTACTTCACTCTTATCTAATACATAGCTACATCGGAGGAATACATTTCTTACAACACATTAAACTGAAGTTGCCCAATACATGTCACATCAACATACGCTACCAAAATGTTCGCAGTATAAGATCTGAGACTGATAAAATCCGTTCCGCCTGCTCAACATGCGACTCTACTGCTATCTGTTTGACTGAGACATGGTTAGATGATGGAATATATAACTCATTGAGAGAATCCATCGATATTAGTTGAAGCTATCTAATGCGCCGGCGTCAGTTAACGTTATTTCGTGGTTATGGTTCGGATAACTTGTTGAGAGGATATCGCTCCGATAAATACTTGATAGCCGTTCAGAAACCCGTTTTACTTATTTTCTGTCACTTATCGGTCCGATAACTTTGTCGACTCGATAACTTTGCTTTCAGAAACCGGGCGGGCATAAGCTGTTTGATGATACCTAACAACGTCCACAGATGTGATCGAAAATTTTTGTTGGTTGAGCGGGGCGCAAGTGGAGGTGATGTACTTTCTGCGGTCTCTACAAGATTTATTTCTTCTGTGGTAGATACATGGCAATTTACTGACGCGGTGCCTCTAATTGATGTTGTGAGTGTTAAGATTCGTATTGGTGCTGGTGTAATTTTTTTAATTAACAGTAAAAGAACGAAAACGAGGATACCTGGTTTGATTATGTCAGGGCAGAATGAGCTATCTGGCCCACAAGATATTGTCATCAGAAATCAGGTATTTATGAAATGGATGTGGATGTGCTTTTTACTGATTTCAGTAGTTAATAGTGTTGATCATGGTATACTGCTAACTAAGTTGGATAGTATTGGTATGTGTCCATCCTTCCTGCGTCTAATTTGCTCTTGCTTATCCTAAAGAGAAGGCTATGTTTTCTACAATGGATACTCGTTAAGACCCTTGCAGTTATCACCAAGGGTGCCCCAAGGGTCTAACTTAGGACCGCTATTTTTTAATACATATATTAATGAACTTCTAAGCAGCTTAAACTTTCTGGCATACGCGGATGATTTAAAAATTTATCTTGCAATTGAGACGAATGGTGATTGCAGTATTCTGCAAAATAACTTGAATATTATTGGAACCTGGTGTAAACGCAATAGAATTTCTCTAAACACCAACAAATGGATAGTAGTTTCCTACTTACACTATGACTATTCTCTACTATCAGAACGCATCTCGAGAGATTGTAAAGTAAGGCATTTGGGAGTTATATTCGATGCACATATTTCCTTTGCTGACCACACTAATTGGATGATCATTAGTACTGCGCCGTGTAAGTATTTACTACAAGGACTTCTCTCTGTGTACAAAAGTACGCACATATAAATCGATATTCTAACCTCAAATTTTAGCTGTTTACCATCTTTTTTAAAAACTAAAATTGTGAGTTGTTTCTTCTTCTGAAGCTAATATTGAGCAAACAAATAGATATGGCGGTCGTGAGGTAATAATATAATCGTAAAAAAATCAATAGGTGTGCGACCATGGAATTAATAACTCTTTTCTACTTCAACAAATTAGTATCTAGCTTTCAAAACTCTCTCGAGCCGTAAGTGAGTTAACAAAGATATTATTTACACGTCACCCTGTACATTCTTTGTAGAAACTAACATTGTTCGCTCGGTATCCACATATTTAAAAAATTGCCTTTTATTTATTCATTGATCAGCGGGGTGTGGCGAATGCGAATTATATTCTAAAAAAAAATTGGGGGATTTCACCCTCGTACACGTCAAAAATCGTTCGCGGTTTACAGAATAAAATTTGATGAGGGTCGCCCGCCAGTAATCCGCTACAGTTCGCAATACATGACAAAGGAACTTCAAACTTTACAGCGTTTTGCAATTGACGGTTTCAATATTTGATTCGCTTTCCGTTTTGCGGCGTGGAATATATTTTTTTTTATTTATAGGAATATAGCATTCATCCCGCGTCACATTACGGACTGTCAAAAACGACGAGATTATGAAATTCTGGGGGATCGATTTTTTTCGTCGTTGTGAAATATTTATAGTTTAAGAGACATCTTTGACGTTTCTTAAAATTCAAATGTAGGTAATAGCAGCGGCAGGATATATATCGATGCACGTGATTTATGACGGCACACTACCAACTGTACAATATGAATTTGTCTATTTTTAAAATACATGTCCATGGAGTTATAATCAATCGTTTAACATATAAATAGTTAGAGATTGTTGCACTTTAGCACAAATTATCAGTTGCACTAATTAAATAATTATTTTAAGCGCCTATTTTCAATGAACGCAATTCGATTTTCTCCTCAACTATTTGTATTCGTGTACACCGTTGTCGATACTTGTTTGTTGTTTCTGTCATGAAATATTGTCTGACATTTGTGCCGTTCGTTTAGGTTATTGCTTGTTTGCCGGCTTTTTTCTTTGCTATATTACTTATTTTTTGAAAATTAATTCTTATCTCAAGTAATCACGTTTCTTAGCGACTGTATTACAAGGGTATTACACTAAAATGCCGAGATATTTACGTAAACAAGCAAAAGAAATGATTGCAGCGTCCTTCGAGCAAGAACGTGATAGTATCCGCATTCATAGGCAACCTTTGACACCTTTTACGGCAATGAAGGCTAAGTAGTATATTTGCACCAATATAGTGTTCAAAGAATTATAAGATATGTAATTTTAGTGTCATCACAATTCCTGGAAAATAATGAATCCCTGACGGATTCGAAAGTAGTAAATAATAATATCAATTTATTGGCTCAAATATAAAGAAATATACACATGTATTCATTATCTATATAGGCCAAAAAGACTAAATCACCCCTTAGCCTTGTATCGCTTCCAAATTTTTCTAATTTGTCCCAAAAAAGATATCCCTCCACTTGACAATTACATATGCTCAATTTTCTTTTCCTAACATTCAATAGGATTCCTTGTGCTGCTTCAGGGACTTTCCTAGACTACATTTCTGCCGGGTTATCTGGAATTTACACAAAATCCGCGAAATTTCAAACCAAAATGTCAAAATCGACACAACCTGTGTTAGGCATCCATGATGCTACCAATTCATCGAATGTTGAACATGAAGTGTATCAAAATAATAGATATAAGTAGGTATGAATTTTAATGTATTTCTAATTATCTTAATTTTGTAGAGCAACTCATTACACAGAATAGTCTGTTGCAAATTTTGAAGAATAGAGATATATGTCATTGATGCCTTTCGCCTCTAGGGATTTTTTAAAATGAAATAGGTTCCCGTTGGAGAATAGATGATCCTCAACAAGAATTGATGGAATCACCACATATAGCAAATGCAAGACTCAATTTTCTTTTGCAAAAGTGACTGGAGTGATTGTGATGACAGTGAATAAACTATAATAAATAAAATAAAATGCCTGTAAATTTATTTGTTACGAGAATTTAGCGTAGCATCCTTACACAATTAATGCTTTCATATTTTTCATTATACACCTTAATCCTCAGATTTTCTCCTATGTTATGATTAATGGTCAAAAATTTTGACTTTTTCTCACAACACCAACAATTCGTTTTCTTGGCGTAACTTGCACAACCAAATACATTTTACTTTATACTATGTTCAATATATCTCTCATTTTTTTCATAATCTCTTAGGAGTACCATTATTTTCAGCGGAATACCGCTATTTTAATAAATACAATAAAAAACATTCACCATAAATAACATAACCTAATATTTATTTACTCAATGAAAAGTAATTCGAAACGTGTTTTGGCATATAGGACGTCATTCACAATCAATGACGTGCATCGATCTTTATCCTGGCTGTCCTATCAGTCATATTTAATTTGCTATAGTTTCAAACAATCATTACAACATTACATCTAAATAACAACTTGAAAAATGAAAACTTCACGAACAATGCACTTTAATACATTCTCCAACATAACGTTTTAATTAAAAAAGCCACACTCCGAACTGCACATATTGGATATGGAGGTACCATATGCCTGCACTAATATAAATAAATTAGGTAAAATAAATTTCAAGCCTGACACGTTAGCGCCACAAGACACTATTAGCCATTTTATTGCTGCCAACTGTGACCCGTGTCCCTAGATTAAACTGCGCGCAGCGGTCGTCCCGTATCACTGTAAAATATCAGTTTACTGTAAACGTCTAACGTCTTGATCAGACTATGAACCCTACTGGAAATTTCAGCATGACGCTATAATCTAATTTATATAGACACCGGTCCGATAGGGTACGGATATACGTATTTTTAACAGCTTTAGAATAGCTAGCAGAGTGCTTTGGGTAGTTTTAGATGTATATATTGTGATATTAAATCGCATGCAACAAAATTTATATTCGCGTGGTAACAAAAAATAAAGTGAATGTTACGCCCCTCCAATCCAGCTGTGGTATTGAGTAGGCACATCATTCCACCTACCTTTAATTATTAAACTATATACAATAGCTAAGTGATTATAGTATTAATTTGTGTTATGTATCAAGAGCTAATGCTAATTAATTTTTAAGCTGGGGAAAATGAAAATTAAATCGTTGAACAAACTACAAACTTCGTGATACATAAGGCAACACAATTCATAACGCAGAGATTAATAGTTGAATAATAATAATAAATAAATAATAATAATAAAGGATTTAGCAATAAATGGCTAACATCTACACAACACACACTTACGGTACGAACAGACTGTACGCGATTTGCTTAGCGTCTATAATTTGTTTTTAAACTAAAAGGACCAATTGAATTTAGAAATTTAACTAATAAATATTCTTTACAAACAACAACAAATCAACTAGTTATACATCTCTTGTGTTGTATTTACAGTTGCTCACTAGCGCCAACGGGCAGTGGCGGAGATACGATACAACCTCTAGTATAACTGCGAGTTAACGAGGTCTGTTGTGTATACATATACGCTGCCGTACATACTATTTGATGGTTCTACGTTTGTTTTAAAAATGTTGCCTACGTGGCGAAAACTACCAATTGGAGCTGCTATCAAAAATAAAGGAGTGCAAGGTCAAACTTAACATGCACAAATAAAATTAGAAAAAATCGGAATATTCTCTATATTTGAAAAACTAAATACCTATAAATTTACCCACATATTTTAACTAAATTCCAAGAATTTCTAGCAAATACGTTTATTTATCTCCCAAGCATTCCCTCAAGGCGTTTCACATCTAAATATCCGCAAACATGCACTACGCCAAAATTGTATTTTTAAATTCTCTACCGCGAAGAAAGGTCTATTATCCCGGATAAAAAAAACATTTTCAGTATGAAATCGAATAACTTCGGGGTATTTACACCGCATTGTGCGCGACCCCTGCTTTTAGGGCGGATTTAAAACAGTTTTATTTTCCTTTCGTCCACCGTCGTAAAACCATTCCAATATTACTTTGTAGTCGAACAACTTCGCTCTCTGCAGATTCACCCTAATTACACTTTTCTTTAAATTTCCCGCAAATTCTCAAGGTCTGCATGTTAGAGGTTTGTATGTTAATACACTGAGTGCATAAACAGCATTGTAGATACGATAAGAGTAAGGAGGAACTTTTAATTTGATGGAAAAACGGTCTACTGAGAAACGGACTGAGAAACGTTTTTGCTAGAAATTAATTTGCAATGCAATACGAATGGAGTGAAGTTAGGGTATAGTAGCGATGGTGGTGATTCCGCCGGTTCTTTTACTACATATATACGGTGGTCACTGCTTTGTGTTTCATTAAATAAAACATGAAAACGATTTGTAATGTAAAGCAGCGAAAAAATACGGGAGGACAGAAATGAGATGCAGCGGTCGAGTTTGTTTATCGATGTCTGAATTATAATAATGTAATTACATTGGAATTAAGTGCCGTATTAACATACAAATGTTGGTGCTTACGGAATGAGGACAATGAATGTATACGCACGGCGGTATTCTGTATATGGTAATTTTTATTAGGTGGAATACATATAGTAACAGCGATTGAAGAGAAAAGGTCTACATTACAGGCCAGCATAGAATTAACATACATTATTTTTACGTAAACATGTGATTTATTTAGTTATAGTTCTGATAAGGTAACTAAATAAATCCCAGTATTAATTTATTTTTATAAGACAAGATTGATATGTGCAATACCTAATCACCTTTAAATCATGTTCTTTATGACCCCATAGAATATAGCCTTGTCTTATATTTATTAACATATACAGATGCAGACTTTATACACCAAATGTTTCAGGAGGAGTATTATGCAGCCTATCCAAACTTAAGTGTTGCCAACCACTGCTAACTTCGCTTTTATTTGATCTATGGAGTTAATGGCTTACATTAGTGGCATTTATGGTTCTGATTCTCTCTCTATGTGTGTATGTGAGAGAGACAGAGAGGGAGAGAGATATGGTAAAAACGGAAAAACAATTAAATATTTTGTTTCCGAGATATTCACAAAAACACTTTTTTTAATGGAACACATTTCTATATAGTTTGAATGACACTAATATTGTGAACAAAAAATGCTACACTACTGTAAATATAAAAATAAATAAATCAAAAACATTTGTACTTTCTTATCATTGTCAAAATAATGTGCAAGCAGGCAATGGCTGAATATAGCGGACTAAATGATCTCATACAAGTTTTCCTAGTACCTGTCAAATAAATATGTTTTTTTTTTGTGATCAAGAAAGTAATTGATAATTGTTTATAGGTTTGAAGTTATTTATTAGTGTCCATCATTTAGTATATTCGCTATGAGAATGTCATCTATTCATTTAGAAAGATGTGATGTGTGTGAGCAATATCAAAATTATAGAAATAACTGAGTAGAAGCATTGCAGTATTATCAAGGTAAACTTTTGGAACGTCCACCACTTTTTGCTTTTATACAGAAAATTGCGAAATTATGAATCCGCATTTAAGAAAAGTAACGAAAAGAGCCTTTCGACGAGGAAACAGAAATAAACGTGTCGAGCAGTCTAAATCCTTTGATAGTGGATTCACGTAATCCCCAAAATCGCTTTGGTTTTATTGCTTAGCATGGTTTGTTGTTGTTTGTGTCCTAATGCAGAGACTTAACACTGCGGCCTTGAGGCCTATTGTACCACTCTATGTTAGCTTGGTGTAAGTGTGTATTATATGCGTTTGAAGTATATGGTTTGTTACTGCCTATCCTCGCCGTAAGAGAGCAGCAGTGTTGATTTACCGTCACCACTGAAAGGTACCGGGAAAGGTAGCTGCTGCCACGGATCTTTATAAAAATCGATCGCTGCAACGGAGATTCGAACCGGCGACTGTCGCTACAAAAGTCTGGCGCTCTTACCAATGCGCTATCCCGGCGTTTTGTCATGGTTTAATAGGTTCACAAATTACTGGTTTTCACCATGGCACCTTGACTGGGGAAAACATACCGTTAGTTAACTACCTGCATATTCATTTCCAGCAGTGGAAAACGTCAATACCTTTGAACACTTGGGTATTTGGGAAAATGATGTCATCCGCCGGGTTATAGATAACTCCGTCCACCTCGACCGCTTGGTCCTATTGTGGAGCGGATGGCATCCTAGAGTTCATCCAACAAGTCCAGGCCCCTGAGGTAGCTCAGAAT
>JARFOC010000355.1:257026-269086 GCA_031763485.1 Osmoderma eremita | reverse complement strand
AATGAAGGAAATTATAACGTCGTGCTATGAATATAAAATACCAGCAGTAGTACTTTTCTTAGACTTCAAAAATGCGTCTCAGGAATTAATCTGATGAAAGCACTTTATGAATTCGAAATGCCAGGAAAATTGGTGAGACTTGTTAACATGACACTAATGAAAACCACAAGTAGTGTGCAGAACAAGGGAGTGAAAAAAAAATGGTGGGTTGTCCATGAGAGTTGATAAAATGGTCGTTGAAAATCGATTTTTGGGAAAAAGGTGTATTTCTATCAAAAAGAAAATCCATCTGTTCGGGGATGGTTTCCCCAAAAACTTTATTTCGCTTCTACTAAATTTATTCCGTACTTAAGGTGCGCCCTGTATATTCTAAAGTAGTTTCTATTCTGTATTAGTAAGATTTAGAAGGTGCCCATAGTTTTGTCACGGACTGTATATGACGGTCACGCAATTACAAGAAACTGCACATGTACATAGGAGCAAAAATAAAAGTTAAGAAATAGCAGAAGGGTATGATGTAAGGCCTAATGTAGGAGATAATGATGACTTTCAACGTTTGCCCGAGGTAAAAGAAATTCAAGTGCAAAAAATTAGCTTGTGCTCATTGTTATACGTACTTCTTTACTTTCCTATTTATTTGCGGTGTAATGTAATGAGATATCAGAACGCAGCCGAGGCATTTTTACAACTTTAATTAGTGAATGTGAGTGCATTTGCTTCCAATTATTGTTGTTGTATGTTTTCCTAATGAGCAATGATGGATATACTAGACTTACAATTAGACGTATGCACATCTTATTATTATTTATCCCGTATCTGTTATGCATAAGTGCGTCAGGAGTTAAATACAGCGTTGGCTTCGGATGGTTGGCAATCATTTTAAATAAGGTAACTTCGTGCTATACTTTTTGAACTTCCTTCCTTATTCTAGTCGTATATATAGGCTGGCAACGGAAAAACGAAAGGCACTGAATATTTAAGAACCATTTTCTTCATGCCAATAGCTTCATATCTTCCTAGTACCAAGCGTGTCAACTACAAAATGCTCCTTTCCCCTTATGGGAGCCGTGTCTCTGGTAACACTTCAGCCCATTGGCTCTTTGTATTTATCTCCCATTTTTGTACCCATACTCTACACCACCCATTCCCAGATCCTTGTGCTCTGTACCAATCTCTACAAGTCCTTCGCCGGTTGGTCTGTATAGTGTTTTGGGTTCATTTTTGGTTTCCCAGATCTTCTAAGATCCAAGGTCTTGCATTCACGTAAGATGTGGTATGCGGTCTGTATTGCCCTTTCACACAGTCTTCAGCGTGGGTCCTCAATGTCAGGTTCTGTAGGTGGCCTTTCAGTGCACAATGTTGTGTCAGTCGACCTATTACGGTACGAACGTGATTTCTACTAAGATTTAGTAGTTCGTCAGCCTTCTTTACTGATGGCTCTTTAATAAAGGTTTTGCCAGGACTTTGTCTGGTTGTATTTTCCCAGTATTCTTTATGTTGTTCTTGGACCCACTTTAGTATTTGCCCTCGTACTGTGTTTTAGACACTCCCAGGGCAGGTTCTGGGCTCACGTATGGAGACGATGATCCCATCTTCGCCAGCTCATCGGTCTATTCATTGCCTACGACTCTTGAATGCTCAAAATGCTTAAATTGCACTGGGATTGAGTCTTTTGAAAGCTCAATTTGCAATAAAATCCTACATCAGTTTTTGAAGTTGAACGTATCGTCTTCGACAAATTAGCTTTGGATGGTAACCATAGATAAAAATTAAGTTTGATAAATTAAAGAATGATCTGCTCATTGGCGTGCATTCCATACATTTATTTATTTATTTCCATACATTTATCTATTATATCAACAAGGCTTATTACCTATACTGGTAATTTACTGACTCTCTTGGAGTGTTAAAAATAGAAGAAGAAAAGGTATGAAATAGGAACAATCGTTTGTGTTTCAGTGGAGAGCCTGTATGTAACATATATACGACTAGGCAATCGATGATCATTTTCAGACTTCACATATAGCAATATTTAACGGTTTAATAACGTTTCTCCGCTAGCGGTAAAGTATCAGAGGTAAAGTCTATAAGGAAAGTTACCTCCATCCGTGTGGGAATCATCTTGTCCACTCCTGCGCTCGGTCTTATATACATACATGATACTCTCTTATATACATGCGTATTCGTAATTTCATCTCCATTTTTGTCCGTTTATTTATAGGCGTGAAAATAGCGATGCCTGTATAAGATCTTACGGTAACTGTTATTATTATTGTTACTGTTATTAATTACAAGACGTCATTTTGTGTCGCGATATGATTCCGGTCAATTTATGTTTAACCATAACCGTGATGGGTTTTGTATTGGTGCTTATTAATTAGGAAAACGTTATTGATCTAGTTTGAAACCCTTAATACATATTTAAGACAGTATTTAGTATTAGCTTCTTGCATTCGACACATGTATTCGTATCAAGTTAGTCTCTTTTGATCATCTCTTTCAACTGGGGGCATCAGCATTTCAATTCTTTGTTTGATTTTCTCATTTTTGACTCGGCCGATAGCGGTAAACAACAACTCCCCCTCCAATACATTCATTTGGTTGTTTATATTTATCTTTGCATTTCTTTGGTTAATGTCCATGCTTCTGAATCATATGTGGACCTACTGGTTGCTTTCCACTAGAGTGTTAAACATATTTCTGGATATTCTGTATGGGATTGGATTGGATGGGCCTGCTGAGCTGCTGGTGAAATATTATTTGTTAGTACCGACAGAGTGCACCAGCCCGCTCTGAACAATGTTTTTTTTCTTTTCTGAAAAGATTCGTATGGTACATGGCGTGTCGCAAGGCGCAACCCTCTCACTCCTTTTATTTAGCATTTATATCAAAAATTTTCTCGCAGTGGTTAAATATAATATCATATGTATACAGAAGTCGTCCAGCTCTATTTATCCTTCCTATACCTTCAGAATATTTGGAGGTCTAGCAACACATTCATGAAGGCCTCCAACATAGTATAGCATAGCATTGTGATCACCGGCAGCTACCAATTAATCTAGCAATAGCACAAACGATTGTTTTTGGAGCAAGGTGCTCTCGTTTGCGTATTTTGCCTCTGCTTGAGGTTTATATTAAACCTAAATTGATCTTTCTATCAGAGTATGTTAAGAATCTTGGGGTCCTAATGGATTTTCGTTTTCGGCAGAACACCCGTTGTGTGATTAACTCTTAAATCGCTGTTAATGCACAAACACCTTCCACTAGGCTTATGCTGTGCAGGTTGCTAGTTCTGTCTCATTTCACTTATGCCGTAATAGTCCATAGTCCCCTGATGTATCACAGTTGAGCAGAGACAAAGAATAAAGCGCATTCAAAATTGTTATTCCTAGTTCACCTGTTTAACAGCGTCAAGTTCAGATACCAAACGCACTCTAGGAATATCGTGGACAATCAATTGCTAAGCATTCCTAAACACAGAACGGAGATATGTAAGCGCGGCTTCTCTTATAATATTGCAAAAATATTAAGTATATATGAGCTGTACTATGCACGTTAATCATATTAAACATAATCTCGTTCGTGGGTTTGTTACTCGGGCTTCAGTAAGCAATGTTGTACAAATGAATCTACAAAATAATGAAACCCACGTGACCTGGCTTAGATATGCAACTCAGTTAGCAGCATGGTAATACTCAAAAATAAAATCCCTGTACAGATTTTCATGTATACATAATGACAGATGAAATTTGATAGGTTAGGTTTTTAGCGTTCTAGACAGAAATATTAGAAATATGTAATTCGTTGCCAACTTATAATTTGTTGTTTTATATATATTTCCGTGCGTTTTGACTAGCACACGGGGACGTAGAAAAAGTGTTCTTCTTGTACATAGCGTTTTTATTCGGAGAACACACATTTAATGTTCTTACGTTTTACTACTGCATTTTTCTACATGTCAGGTATGATGGAACTATTGCCTATGTTATGTCGGTATTACAGTACACTATTTCAAATATATTCAACATAATTTACGTCATGTTATATTAGAGGTCACGTGGCATAGTGGACGTTGCGTGTGAACTACTTGTCTTGCTTGTGCACATGCGCATGATTTTTTTCGTTTCTTTTTAGGTTATGCTTCTTCTTTAATATTAACTGGGCTAAAGGAAGAACGCCGCACGTGATTATTATCTAATGGTTGGACGATTTAGTATTTTTTTTTGTAACTTTCACCAATAAATACTTAATAATAACAATAAATTATTTTACAGTTATTTTACTCGCGCATATTCATCCAATACTGCGTATATTATCACGATGTATATGTGTATACATAAATATGTTTGCAATAAATCGAAAAATAAACAACAGAAACATTTTTAAACGGAATACGGGGAAGAAGCGATTCGATAAAAACTCGAACGAATAGACACATAAAACGTAAATTATGCTTGATTATAATTGCGTACGTTACGCAATAAATAAAACAGAATAAACAACCATATGCAAGAAGAGCGAGCACGAGAAAAGAGGTCGATAAAGAGTGGGGGAAGAAATAAATGATAAAAAAAGAAGAGCGATCGGTAAAATTTCAAAGCGAGTTACAAGAAGGCACAGAAGGGAACACGACGGATTAATCAAGTGTCGGTATACAGAAATTATTGGTTCGGATGTTTTGCTTGTCTAAGGCTGAGGTAATCGATTAGTTAAAAGTTAAAACACTAAAAAGTGATCGTAAATTTACAATCTACTTGGCTTATAGAATTTTCCACAATGATTCATCAAGCACTGGAGTACACTGAGACTTAGCCTAATTGTGTTTAACCTTACTAGAATTTTGTTAACCTTTACAACATATGCCATGGAGCATATACTCAACTTTATATGAAGTTATATATTTAGTTATTTAGTCTTGGCTTTCTTGTAACTCCCCTGGGGAGTAGTCCAACTGAAAGCATCTGCACATTCACTTTAGGTTTTAGTTACTCTTCCAACTCTTCCAAACGCCCGAAAGATTATTCCCGTCGAGTATTTTTAATCAGTAAAAACTCGAGCGGCGTCTTAATTTTCCACCCTCGGGGCATAAAAATAAGAAAACATAAATAACGGGTTCCCGTTATAATGACGTCACGTCCGGAACTCATTATTTCCCGCGTTACTTCGAGTTGCTGCCTTAATATCGTCCGTTTACGTTTGGACTACTGATGGGGCGGCCAGCTCTCCTATCTCATTACTCATAACGGAAAGTATCAAAAGTGCCGGGAATACGCCACCTCCTCCCTCCCCCACCTATCGCATCTCCGTTCACCTCCGTGCCGAAGGGGAATATTGGTCTCTCGACCGTGCGCGCGGAAGTGGATGGCGCTGAGAGGAATTAATTTCTCGAGGCAGTGCATGTCTAAGTTCACGTATCAAGGAATTGCAACTGCGATCGTTAAGATTCAACGTGCGTTTTGTTCAGAATGCAATAATCAAGAAGACTGGCGGTTCTAATCTTCTTACAAGAAAGTTGGGACATGGGAAATGCAGACTTTGTAAAGGGTTTTTCATGACGCGCACGGCATTTTGGTTTTTACATTAAAAATTTCGTAAGACCATTTCGTAAAACCATTTTTATTTATAAACTACAGTTAATACCATTATTGATAGAAGCCAAACATCAGTCAAGTGTCCTCCACGGAAGCGCTGACAGGAATAAACCCAATTTTCCGTAAATTCGGCCGAAAATTTCGGCAATCACATGTTCAATGTTGACCCGCAAGCAATGTAATAATGTTATTGGCTTGTTGGCTTAAACTAATGGCGTAATAATCAATTCATCAAACTTCCCTTGCAAGAATTGTTTCATTGGTTGTGTAGCAGGTCGTACTGTCTTACTGAAACCACATGTAGTCCAAGTTGAGAGGTTCCAATTCGGGCAAAAAAATTCAATCAACATTAAGGATGGCCAGTTCCATTAACGGTAACGAAATTACCAGCATTGTCAAAGAAAATAAAATCCAACAACTTCCCCAGCATAAAATGGCCACCAGGCACTCAGTTTAAGTGGATATATTGCTTTACTTCAAGCTGGTTTTCGGACCAGATGGCATTTTGCTTATTCACAAAACCATTTAGCCATAAAGGATATTCGTCACTGAAAAATCAGGTTATTGTGAATTTTTTTTTAAGTCCAATTATTTGAATCTGAGGCGCAACAATTGAGCGTTCGGTTGGAGTTCTTGCGCTAAAGCAATATTGTAAGCACGTAGGCAAAGGAATTTACAAATTGAGGTCTGCACGAACACTCTCAAATAGAGCTCCAATACTCTTTTCGCTTCTTGCACTTCTTTGTCTCGCTGTCACGCGACTGAATATCTTGATTCGAATTTTTGCACACGGCGTTCAATTGTTCCTCGATTAATAGACATAAAGTAGCCGACTGAAGACTGAAGTAGCGACTGAACATGCATTTTGATAAAGCATCTGAATAACTTGTAAACGTTGTGAAGCGCGTATCGTTTAATGATGAAGTGGTATGCAATGACAAACACAACTGCCAAAACAAAATGAATGAAAAAACCTATACATTTTCGGGCATGAAGCGCAACTACTGTTAAAAGTATTTTGCTTAATAAGCATTTCTTGCAGACCTATTAAAATTATGAAGCAATGAAGGGATGCTTTAGCAAGCACTTTTACGACTGTATGACTAGGATTATAATAAGCCACCCAAATAATTGTAAATAATACATGGTTATAAAATACAAATAATAGGATACGGTGGCTTAAAATAGTAAAAATGAAACATACCCTTACCACCTCGATGAGTGAAGAACTCCGGATATCTACGAAGGAAGATAATGTTAGACGCCGCACTCTGTGAGATTTGCACCACACAGAACATTGTTGAATATCAGTGGAACAGTTGAATTACAGTGTTATTCAAGTGGTGTTCTGTGTGGTGCAAATCTACCAGAGTGCGGCGTCCAACATTATTTTCCTTGGCGTATTTTTAGTACATGGTTAATGCCTAAGCCGTGTCGCTGGTCATATGCATATTCCTCACAATTAAAATAACTACTAGATCTACCCGTCTGTTCTGTCAGCAGACAGTAGAGAAGTTAGCATCCGCGTTCGAGCTGCTGCTATCTTTAAGAATTATTGATGATGATTGTTTTCTAGCGAAGAAGGATTGCGCAACTAGTCTAAACACGGTTGTACCATTAAACAATTACATACATATGCGCTTTATTACGTATTTATGCGAGGTTACTGGATTCTAATAATCGTGAGTGGATTCCGTTTCTGCTTAAACCTTACACAACAATAAATCGATTGGGTAATTTTTGTTTGGTCGTTACGGTGTGCGTCGATGAATTGCGCGTGGCATACAGATGAGATAACAGAATAGGTAATTTTATCCCGCTAACTGGAAAACATATACAATCGATGTGCATGTTTATCACGTGAGGTTGTGTATTATGGAAAATTTAGTGTAAAAGTTTATGTGATTATCATAAACTGTCTATTCGGAAGCATAGCATCCATTGGGTTATGCTAAATTTGCAACGCGAAATATATATTGCATCGCATACGCGATGCGCCAACATTTTTGTAAAGTAACTACCAGAAAAAGCATTCCATTATGGGTGTGTTGTTAATGCTTACATTTAATAGTTATTTACCATGTAGTAAATTAACGATAATTAAAAGCCTATGCATACTTTATACAGTGCGCGCCTAAAGTATAGAAAAATTCAGTAAAATCTTAAAAAACCTTTTTGGGGCACAAAATCGTTTGTTTTTTGTTGAAAATATGCATTTTTTGCACGAAAATCGATTGTGAAGCATCATTTGTTTTTAAGTTATGAAAACAAAGGGAATAAAGCTTCATATGTCTTATACAAAACACTGAAGCCTACACTTGACCAAAGACGGGCAAAAATTACAATACATAAGACATTGATTAGATAGGTTATCATTTACGTTAGAGAAACGTGGATCTTAACTAGCAAAAGATGCTTGCCACCTTTCAAAGGAAAGCTTTAACGAAAATACAACACAAGGCAGTATGGCGCATTAAGTACAACCACGGTTTCTATTAGCTATATGACGAATCAAATATCCTCATATATACCTCATTTAAGATGGACGAACAGGTAGAATGGATGCAAGACAAACAAACTCATAAAAAGATATGAAATAGACAGGGGCGGGGGAATAGAAGTAGAGGAGAAAGATACACGAGCCTGCTAAAGATAAGTTCTGGCAAACGGAAAGCAAGAGATCGCTCTGGGTAGAGGTGGAAATTAAGGGAGACCATGGTCCAATAGGACTGTAGTAGAGAGAGAAGAAGATGAAATTAAGTGACCAGATGGAAATATAAGAATCCATGTAAGTAATATAAACAATTGATTATATAGCAGATATATATCGAATGAATTGAAAAATTTATACAGAAAAAGTTTGATACACCCAAATGGTGAGGATTATATTATAAATTGAAAGGTCCTTCCTAGAGGTATGGTGGTTGAAAGGCAAACGACTGTATAGTTACCACAGCCCGTTAGGTCGCCTTATTGGTGTATCATCCGCATTATTTTCCTATTGCTTTGGAGCACTTCTTATTCCGCACGATTGTTTGAAAATTAAATATGAAAGAACCTCTTAAGTCATACAGCGCGTACTTCCATTAAACCATTTTCCCTTTCTTGTTTTGTTGATGATATATGGGTAATGTCTATTTATAAAAGATTTCTTGCAGATTCAAATCCTGTGGACCACCGTGGATTCATTCCATTTGCTGCGTACAATAGAAATTGATCGAGATCATCAGGTCTTAGTATGTCGGAATTGTCCTCAACTCACTTCGATTCTTCTTCTTATGGTTTCTGTAGTTTTTGTCATCTTCCCTTCCTTAATCCAGTAGTTCAACATTCATAGGTGGTCTGTCAATATGTATTCTGTTTTTCGTGTATTGCCCCGCTTTTTAAGTCGTCTCGGGCTAATTTTATCAACGAGGTCCTTCCAGCATCCGCTTCGTGTTCTTATCTTTCTGAGTACGTCTTGGACGTTCTTATATTGTATATTTATTGCGTATTCGGTTTGTAAGGGTGGTATCCTTTCATATATACAAGGTCTCCCAAATTAAGTGACCTATTAAAATAATTTGGAGATGGTTGACCGGAAGTCGCCATTAATTTTCTTATTTTAAATGGAATGTTATAATTTTTATAGCAGATTCTGATTATTATTATTATATTATTAATTTATTAAGTAATTGGACCACATTTTTTTGGAAGAACTCGAATGGTCAAGTTTATTTAGACTTTTTAGAAAATCATTTATCGTTGTTATTAGAAAATGTTCCCCTAAACGTTAGTCAAAGGATGTGGTATCTGTACGATGGAGCTTTGCTATTTCACACTAGGTTAATAAACGACCATTTCCTTGAAAGATGGACAAGGAGAGGGGAACCAATTGTGTGACTAGCTCGATCACCGCAACTCACTAAAATTGACTTCTTCATGTGGTCATATGTAACAAAAAACTTATATAGCAAAAAGCGCCAACTACACGAGGCAATAAGAGAAGCATTTTCGAGTATTAATTAAGAAATGTTAAGAAAGTAAGACAATCGCTTGAAGAACGGCTGCAATGTTGTATTGGTGGATATTTAGAAAATTTATTATAAACTACACTGTAAACAGTTGGATTAATTAATTAAACGTTAATCATTAGTGTAAGTTATAAATGTTTGTATTTTAACTGTCATTTTTCCAAGACTAACTTGTTATGTTAAAATAATTTTTAAAAATACTTTAAAATATCTTAGAAATTAATGACTTTAAGTATAGAGTGCTTAATAAAAATGAAAGTAACTAATCTATTCTTTCTTTTTATAATACAAAATATAAGGTGATCCATTTAAAATAATTGAGAAATTAATGTATTTGAGTTTTGACTCGCCCTGTATTCAGTTTTGACAATTTTGAAAAAAATGTCACTTTGCTATAAAAGTGGGCCAATATAAAAAATGTATGCTTGTAAAAGAAAAACTTCAGACTGTGTCATTTGCAGAAACAAGACCTCGAACTCATAGTGATTTGTATGGAGAATTAACCATAACTTCTGAAACACGCTGTATAATGCAATGAAATTGTATATTGGAGGTGTGAGGCATGAAGTTAATCTAAATGTGGAATAATATATAGGGTGTTACATTTAAGTAAACCTCCTGTATATATGAATATAATTTTAAAATGTGAAGCTGAAGATTGTCTACAATTTTCGTAAATACCTTTTTTCGATATCTTATATGATAAAGGATATATCGAGCTTCAGGATTTACTGAAGAAAAACTTTATACAGTCCTTGATATGTTTCGTTTATAGGAAAACTGATTTTAAAATGCTAACTGATAGTACTTTTTGTACTAATTGAGAAGTGTGAATTGTGTGCGCGTATTCCCAAAAGGAATTTTTACGTTTTAAATGTCTTCAACACTATATATGTACGACAGGCGTATATAAAAAAATACGGATCCAATCAAGATTTTTCTAAAAAGCAATCGGATTTATGTAGTAACGGGCGTTGGTTTAAAAGTCAATCGCTAAATAGGGAGCGTTTGTCATCGCATAAATGAAAAAAATGGGTTAGAACGTGCGTTTAGGTGCGGAATCACTAACGAACCATCCGCTAGGCGCAGTAGCAATAAGATCATTTAAGGCATAATTGGATATGCACTCGGTTAAAGGTAATCCAAAACCTTCCACTAATAGAAAAGTAAACGAACAGAAAATATCAGAAATTACAGGAATAGCTGAAGCTAAACAACCGTGGGGAATAGGGAAATAGGTTTTTACATTTATAAACAATGGCCCTCTCGACATCTGTCGACGTTGGTACACGTGATTGAAGCGGGATAGTTTTTTCTCTTTCCCTATTATTCGCCTCCTCTTTCATTTTAATGCATTTTCAAATGGAACGCCAGCCATCGCGTCAACCGACCTGTCGGTATTTTTAGAATGGTATAGTGTTATTCTTTTCCATGAATTTTAACCAAGGGACATTGAATCGTATTACAAGATTCCTGGTTATATAAAAATGTCGTAAAGAGCGAAATAAAATTAAAAATGCACATATCGGAGTTGTGGAACGGGGATAAACGACTGCTGGGATAATAAGGATTACGTACCGCGGTTATAACAATAAACAATCCGGCGACAACTATTACGGGCGCAATTAACATTGAAGGAAATTTCACTGCGAATAAATATAAAATAAATAACGTTACTTACGCACTCATTACGTTTCCTTCTAAGTGGAGAATATAAACATTACGGGCCGGCCGACCGGTGAGATTTCTGAAAAGCCATGGAAAATTAAATGCGTTCCGTAATTGCTCGTGTTTTCTTTCTTTAAAAAAAATTATGCGTTTAATTTACAATGGTCGTGTACGTATCCGTGCATTTACTTACATTCCTTCTGCGGGCATTTTTCAGCCACATTCTCACGCTGTATGCCTCGATGTGTACTTTGTCCGTGTAAAGTTGGACTAACTACCGATCGTGATTAACACAATTACATGTACCAACGTGCGTTTATAGTACGTATAATAAAAGATAAACGTGTTCGGGTATAATTCTTTTTTTCGATATTCAGCAATCCTTATTAAAACCACAGACATGATAGACTTCCAATAAACCGTACGCGCATCGCTACGGCGCACCATTAAACATTGGCTGACATCTTGGAACACAGGCGTCATCAGAGACGTCATGCCTGCGCGTACTTAGTACCTTTCTAGTGCTTTCTAGGGAGTATCTGCGTTAAGTTGTTTATAAGTTCTAGGAGTTGCCCATAGTGTTACTGGTTACCTAACCTAGCAGTTTGTATGTATGGATATAGTCATTATATAGTGCAGCTCACGTTTTAAACTACTGCCGCCTACAATAGCGTTGCTTATTGTAAATATAATGAAAACAACTATATAATAATATTTAACACAAAAATGATGAATTTGTAGAATTGGAGTATGGAGTATCGTAGTGAAGGGAGAAACATTATTTTTAC
>JARFOC010000355.1:224285-250583 GCA_031763485.1 Osmoderma eremita | reverse complement strand
AAAGTCCATTCTTTTCCTGTTTCTAATATTTTTCAATACTCTAAAAAATAATTTTTGGTTTCCTTTACTATCTTTTTCCAGTTTTTCTCCAAATTCCTTCCACGTCTGCTGTTTTGCTTGTATTACCGTATTTTTTACTATTATTCTTTGTTGTTTATAGGCTTCATAGTTCCTTTCGGTTTTATTATTTAAGTATTTGCGCCATTTCTCCTTTTTGATTTTTACTTGTACTTTAACTTCTTCTGTCCACCATGCTGTCTGTTTTTTATTGTTATTTCTTTTGTATGTTCCACATGTATCTCTTGCGGATTGTATAATAGTATTTTTAAATGTTGTCCATATTTCTTCTGACTTCATGCTACTTAACTTATTCTGGACCTTTCTCAGCTCTAAGCTAACTTTTTGTGCGAATGATCTTGATATTTGTTTATCTTTTAGTTTGTACGACTTAATTGTCTCCAAATTTAATCTTTTTTCTTTTTGTGCATGATCGCTTTAACGAATTCCATATTCCTAATTGCTTATGAGAGCTTTTCAATGTCTGGTACAAAACCAAGTTCTGCGTCAAACAAAAACATCTGGAGCCTAGACATTTGTAAGTTTTGTAATACTTCAACCATTAATGATGCATGTTTAACTACGGAAACAGAACAGCAATCATCAACCCTGTCTTTAAGCGAGCACCCAGCATACCAATTCACCAAAACTCTGAAACGTAAGATGTAACTCTCAGATGTAAAGAATCTTCAACACGATTCTTCCATTGAATCTATCGCGCCACATTTTGCAATCCCCATAAATGCATGCCATGTGGGGATGTCAAGTATATCATGGGCGTACGCTATAAGAAGTAGCGGACCCAAATCGAAACGTTAGAGAACTCCAGATATCAACATAAAATTTAAAATATAACCAAACGTTTCGACACTTTTGCACTGGTAACAAGTTATGATAAAATTTTCCTTTAGGTTCAACACAACGCGCACGAGATGGTTTAGGCAAATATGTATTAAATAAATGGATATTATTCTTAAAAATTATAACCACTGACGAGACATTGACCAGGTCAAAATGTCACAGTATGTATAAGCGCACAGTCGAACATACTATTACCATATAACCGCTTGTGAAGACATGCATTCTAAAAGTGGTTAAAATGTCGACTCTCTGGCTATACACATTTAAGTTAATTAAGGAATTTTCCATATTTCACTTATACGTATGTATATGTGGCCGGTACTCAAACGGCTGTGATAGATCTGCGCCGTTCGCCATTAATTTTAATTGCCTCGATTATAATATTTACCCATAATGTGCGCAAATTGTGCATAATCACGATCCTCGGCGCCGGAGCAACGCGCTAAAATAGAGGCTTCCATAAAGCTATGTAAATTGTAAATGCACACCGTTTTTCCACAAACGATCATTATCAATTTGCTAAACGCGATTTTTCTTTTCGAACGCGCCGCAGAGTCTAAACAAGGGAATATGGTTTGTATGTAAGATGTTAGGTGGAAATATAGGTACGAGACAAAGTCGATAAACCTATAATATTTTTGATTCTATCAAAAGAAGACTTACCATTGTAGTTTTACATAAACTACTAATCTCTTGGATCAAATAAACGTCTACGCTAGGTATAATGAGCCGAGCTAGTGACGTAGTCGCTCACTACGCTCGGGGTCATGGGTTCGAGCCCCGTGTACCGCCCTCAGAGTTAGGTTTTCCGTGGTTTTCCTAACTCCTTTGGCAAATGCTGAGGGCCTAGATCTTAAGTCGCTCCACGGGCGCAGGCGCAATAATAATGACTCATGGCCGCCATCAACCCCCTGTAATTGGCTCACGCTGTTGGGGAGAGGCATGAATTATTATAAGCATAATACTAATTTCTATACGGAAAATAAAAAGAATATTTCAAAGGGTGAACATATTCATCAGGTATAACTCTAGATTCCAAATTACACATTTGGACAAAATGACAAATAAATGTAAAATGGCACTTTGATGACGAGTCGTAAAACAATAGAGAAATCATGACGCATGACACACTGGTTGTGCACTGCAGCGGTGAGACCCACGATTACCTAAGGCTGCGTAACTTAGTGGTCAAAGAAAAATGAGAGCCAAACAATAGCCCAACCCTTGAGGGTTCAGAAACTGGCTGACTTACAATAAGAAGCAAAACCTACCCCCTCTTGATATTTACATTAGAGGGGAAGCAACAAATGGGAGCATATAGGCTAATGTGTAATGGTAGTTGGAAACCTGGGAATAACCAGGGACTAAATCTGTTCGAATCATCAGAAAGCAACCGAATGCGGGGTAATCCAATAGGCCCCAAGGCCGCAGACCTTCCTCTGTATTAGGGCTTCAATCAGTCAGTCAATCAATCAATCAGGAATGTTCGAAATACACAATGAAGCAGTAAACGTTTGCTTAAACGTTTTTTCTTGTACGGTATGATCCTTATCCAATTAAAAGATTTTGTGGCCAATTCTGGGTCAAACTTTTCCGAATCCACAATATGTTCTCACAAAAAGCAGTCTTTTGAAATCAATACAGCCATAGTTCCTATTTAGATTTTGAAACCGTTCAGGAATTAAATTGCGTCCCTTTACACTTATTTTAACTGAATGTAGTTGGAAGCATAATTTGCAAAATTATCAGAACTCTATAAAGGGTTAATTCTTTGGTTAAGGGAAAACCTTGGAAGATATGCTCTTCATCCGGTCGCCAGAGTAATCACAGTGTATTCAAATCTGTCTGTAAATTGTCTCGTAACCCTCATTATGACGTCTAATGTTTGGAAGGGAATCTTAAGCTAGTATAATAATTGTGATACTGTCTTTTGACAGGGAAATCTTTAATCATATGGACAAAAGATAATAGAAACAACCGTAAGGATATTTTCTTCGCTGACATAAGACCTACATGTTTACAATCCAGACGTTGATCTAATTGTGGGTTTTTGCAAAATGAAGATTCGCTATGTATTATTTGACGAATCTCAAAAAAATATTCCATGGCTGAGCAGAGAATGGCAGATAGAAATATACACAGACCTTACGGCTCCTTGTGCGGCGACATATTTGAATTTTCGAATTGCGAACAATGATGTTAGCCTTGCGGTGATAGACTCAATCATCGGTCCAAGGAGCTTAATCGAGCTTCTGGTGGAAAAGCGTAATTTCTTGATCTTTTGTTCATCTACTTTAAGCTTGTTTGCATACTTCGCCCAAAAAGCGTTTTTATTGCCAGGACGGATATGTCATCTGCATCAAACCTCGGCACTTTTGATATTTTAGATCATTGATGGATATGATAAAAAGGTAAGGGACCCAAAATTGGTCTTTGTGGTACTCTCTACTTTATCTGCCTGGTTTCTAGCTACCGCTCCATTCTGTAATTTGTATTCAGGCCGAGGTGAAGTATGTTTATTTCCACACAACGTTGCACTTAATATGAAGGAGTTGTTGGGCAATCCTTGTATCTCCACGAAGGCAAATACAAGTACCGGTCGTTCTTATTTATTAAACATAGAAGAGCGTCGGAATAACCAACCAAGTATAGAACGTTTGAGAGGGCATTATAGACCCTGAATTATATTATACTTAACAACATAAGTAATGAATGTTATCACAGACGATTTGATTCGAGTAAAGTTCACGGGAGTTATGGCTCCACCCGCTCTCGCAACCGTGATCAGAAATGTTCACATAATTATAGGTGGCCGCGTAATAATATTACAGCGAGCCAGTCCGTTTTGCCGGGCGAGTCGTCATACCCGACAGCCACAACCCCTTGTGGTCCGCACCGAAAATTTGTGTGCATTTAGAGTATGTTTCCTTATAATGCAGATCAGTATTGAAATTAATCCGGTTCGATCACTATACTTAAATGCGGTGCGTGGGGATTTCTGCGGCTATATACACACTCTCTCCCGATTTAATTCTTTCAACGGAGGGCCCTGTACGAGTTTATGCACGAACTCCGCGGCTGGACGGTTCGAATTTTTCCTGTCCGCACTAACTCGTTTTCCATGCACTTATGCGAGATATTTAGCGGCGATGCAGCGCTGGCATCTTCTGTCGTTATTAAATTACTAGATTCCATAAAAGACGATCTTTAAGCAGTAATTTACATTGCTTTATTGCTGTTCTGCCTATTGAGTATAAATGGATACATATTTTGATGTTGCTGAGCTAATTAGCGCGGATGATATGAAGGAAAATTATTTTAACAACGAATTTGTATAAAATTTATTACATTTTACATACATATCTACTGCAATGTGAAATCTGTTAGATTACGTCAAGTTTTTGGGGCATTTTGCTATTAATCAAGTATACCAAAGTCTTGAGAGTTACTCTCTACTCAGATTATAAGAGAATATACAGAAGTATATCCAGGCGCGGATTCAGAAAGAATCGACAGGGTCACGTGACAAATTATGTGGCTTTATACCGAGTGTTGTAGATAGAAGTTGCCTATTAATAAATGTGTAAGTTATCCGTGTCTTTGAAACGTGGGACTGATTAACTTTTTTTTATAATTCAAAGAAAGATGATTTCTGCCAATAGCCAATAGCACGTACGTTCAAAAAATGAAGTATATAAAAAATATATTTAAAAAAATATATAAATATACCTCTGTGATCACACAACACGTCTGATTGTATAGCTTCAGGAATTCCTCACGTACAGACAGCTGTTTCGGACTCACATAGTCCTCATCAGTGCACGTCGGAGGTTGTCTGGTCGCTCGTTCAATATTCCGTATCGTAAACCAAACGTTAGCACATGTCTTTAAGGAAAAACCACAGACATCTGTTTTTTTTCTTTTTTATAATAATTATTCTTTTGCGAGATCTACAAATAAGGCTTATAAATTACCGACCAAATGGCGGGTAAATAGAGAAACTTAAATTGCTGATTTGTAAACTTAACAGTAGATGAGAGCTCTAACTTAATTGATTCAAATTTTAGATTTATATTTTCACGTAAAAGATAGGAAAATGTAGGTAAATATAAAATAAGAACAAAGTAAAACTGGTTTAAATAAATTGTAATTGCAATTTTCGAGTGTGCTTCTTTGCAAATGGATCTAGAACCAGTTCAGGATCTACTTTTAAGCTTTTATTTATATTCATCATGCTGAGTCCATTCAATCGTTCCTCACTCATGGTCGATCTCAAATATGACTTAATTCTTTTCAAAATATTGAAATATATTTCCACAGTGGCAGTTATCACTGGCAAGACGCAAAAAAATTTCAAAATACATTGAATATTGGGAAACATTGAAGGTATAATTTGAAGGCTTCTATTGGACTATCAGTTTTATGTACCTAACTGTTTTATCCATAGTTCCTTCCATAAGTGTAACTCACCAGAAAGGGCTGTTGTTGCGGGGGGTGAGTCAGGTAAGTAACTTTGAGCAGCTGCAATGATCCTCATCAGCGAAATCATATTCAAAGTAAAGTTTTGGAACTATTTGCAATAGTTGCACTGTTGTATTATTGTTTTGCTTATCAATGCGAACATTTAGCTCGGAAATAAGACAATCCAGGGGTAGGATAAATATATATTTATTCTAAAAAAATCCATAGGTTCAGTCATCCGAGTATTGGCATTACATTGCTTTGTTGTAGTTAAGGTTAGAGCTTTGCAATTGGATTGACAGAGGAAGCGTAATTGCCAAAAAGGCTGTTAAATTTTGTGTTGGTAAAATTCGACAATTTGGTTGGGATTTCCTGTTCAGGTAGGTACGTATGTCTTTTCTGTAAATGCGTAAAATTATGAGAGGAGGAAGGAGCACGTGCCCCCGTGCCCTCCCCCTGAATCCGCCACTGTGTATATCTGACTGAGCCAGTACCATGCAGCGTCCGAGCTATGAACCCAATATGTTATTACTAATATACCAGAATCATGGTTACTTTAACTAATAGGCGTTGAGTTTTACTAAAACTAAAACACGAAACCCTTGCCACTAGATAGGTACGTTTTAATTAAGTTGCCATCCTCAGTGCCAAATAGATGTATTGTTATGACCATTTCCAGCGTCTTTTGTTTTCTTGTGAATTCTTAATCTTGGCTACTTTCAGCGGCACTTGGTGATGACGTTTTGGGTTGGTAGTAGTTGAGATAATAGTGCTTCCTGCGACTTCGTCCTGTTAGAGAGACAACACAACGTCGCTATCTTAGCAACTCTCTACCCAAAAGGTCATCACCAGACCTGCCTGGCTACTTGCTTTTTATTTAAGGATATTATTGTACTAGAAGAAGTATTGACGGTAGCATATGCAATTGTTAAATGTCTGACATTCTGCCGGTAATATAGGAATCTACACTTTTAGGGAATACATAATACTCCAGCGCAAGTCAGATAATGGGGTTAATTAATGCTACCAGACAAGAAACTATTTTGTTTTTGTAAATACATTGTAAAATCAAAACACATTCTCACACATAGCACTGTACAATACAAATAGGGGGTTGGAAGATTTTTGCAAATTAATTTCAGATGTTCGTGCAAGGAACCAGGCGAGCAAAGAATCGCAAATGTATTTTCTTTAGGCGATGTTATCAAGGAAGTCTGCAGCTGCTGTGGTGCGAAGGGTGCAGGCATGGATTTGCGTTTCCGTTGCAGCAAGTGTGATCCAAGTAAATAGGAGTATCCTGTTACCATGAAAAGATCATTTTAGTAACTAGGCAATTAGTGCGTTACTAGACAATGAAAATAGTCAGAAAAGATATAAAAAGAAAGTCAAGTTAGAATCTATAAAAGATGAAGTAATTACTCGTAATACAAATAAGTAATAAATCGTCTAAGGAAAATTTTAAGAAGATGGAGGTGAACAGGAAGAATGTGGAACACCATTTAAATATTGCGAGGGTAGTATATATATATAGTAGATATTTACGAATTCAAATTCAAATAATTTCGTTCCTCTCTCCCTCAAACAGTCCCCTCTTGCCGTGTCCCATGTTTTTTTTTTGGTCTGAATTTTCTTCCTTTGTATATTAATCTTTTTCTTCATACTCTTCTTGCCTGTCTGTTTTCTTCCATTCGTATCATTTCAATTGCTCTCTCTCTCTCTCTATACTTTCCAAAATCGGCTCCAGCTTTAATTCTTCTCATATTATGTCGTTGCTTATTCTGTCTCTTCGTTGACTCCTGCAATTTAACGTATATAACAAAATATCGCACAAACAAAGTGTTAAACTCATTGCTTAAGATAAATACGTACTACAAATACACACACATAAAAGTACAGATATAAACGCATCCATATATCAAGAACAATAACGTATTTAGAGCACCTACAAGTTCGTCCTATTGCCGCAGCATCCATGCTATTTATCGCAATCTCTTTCGGCATTAACCATTCGCGGGGCTCGCATAAATTAAACCGATACCAACCCGGGAAAGAAGTGCACACACAAGAGACCATTGCTGGTCGACGAGAAGGTGTGAAGATCTTCAGAAAACATTACACGTAATTATGGAGTGTTAAGATTAATTCGATTATTTCCACATAATTAGAGACCGTGTAGCAACTACAGCTGCACGTATGCACATATCTATAAATACAAAGTGTGTAGAAGTATCGCACCCACAATGGAATAGCGTACAAACGATTTCAGATTTGTTTTGTGGCGTTTATTAAGTTTAAATTATTTATAGGATACAACTTCTGAGATGGGTTTAATTTTTTCTTGGTACAACAGTCTTTCGCTGAATACAATTATATAGGTTTCTAAATAGCAATACTTTTTTGGGAGCGTAAGTAAAGTAGAAGTATATTATAAATTTGTTTGGTTGAAAAAGTTCTTGTTATTTGTCTTGTATAAATTCCCTGGATTAAGTTTAGTATTAACTTAATTCAGGCAAAACACAATGTGTGCATATAGATATCTGCCTACGGGAAGATGATCCTAGAGGCATTTCCTGTCAGCAATAGGTGAGACGAAAAGGTCAGACGCCGTGATCTCCGGACATGACAGCAACGGACTTCATATTTATATTAAGACAGTCAACAGCATAAGATGATCCAGAAGCTGGAGTTAGCAAATCTCCCTGCTAAAAAAATACATTACTCATTCCAAGCATTTACTATTATGTATTTTTATAATTATTTATTCCAAGGAGTTGTAACGGTACTCTTAATACAATAAATTAAATTTCGAAAATAGTTTGTCTAACATGAGTGGTCTATTTATACTTCTCAAGTCGTGCAGTTCTAGTAAAAGTAATTTATGTACCATATGATAAATGTCATAACAAGTTTAATACATAAGAAAGGCAAAAACAACAATGGATAAAATATAGATTTGGGGCCCCTTTTGACTGTTAATATGAATATTAATAAAAAATACGTAATGGAATAATGAGTAATGTAGTAGGAGTTTGTGGACTTAGCTCTCCGGATTCCCATCTTCTAATTCGCCGCGGTTTCCAGATTCGTCGGCGAGTTGGGGTTTAAAACAGCCGACCTCCCTTGATTGCTTCCTGGTCTTCGCCCTCTTTATTGGTCCGACTCACGAACAGATATCTCCGGATTAATGACTTATTACGAAGTTACGGAGTCGATAACGACTTTTACTTAAATAACGCAACCAGTCGAGCCAACTAATGTCACTGGACTCAAGCCAGGTCAAGAATTGTCCCTTGACTGACTTTTATTCTTCATTTTTTCTTTTCTAATGTCAAAAATGACATCTCGTCTCCTGAGAATTATCCCAGTCAGTAATGTTACCCAAAACAAATTTTAAAAAATTGTTGGAACTTCATAAATCGGATAATGTTTTCAATTTATATATCTTATTATACAACTTATAATTTATAGCACTATTGTTTCTCAAACCTGTTTATATTAAATTTGTTCTAAATTTCCTTGAGCGCTCGACTCTTTTTGTTTGTTAAATCTTCCTTTACGACCATTTTGGTTCCGTTCAACTTCCTTTTGTTGTGAGAAAACGATACTACGAACACTTGTGTTGCAAAATTTTACCGGTTATGTAGTACAATGCGTAGCATATAAACAATGGCAATAATCAACTCACTATAATCACTCGTTGATTGCAACAAAGAATTTGCTGACAAATGTAAATACTTTGTCAATACAGGGGGCTAAACTCTTCAGGTGACCCACATTTCTGCAGAACTTAAGGGAAATATGCCGAATTTTTAATTCACCTGAAGAGTTACGCCTCCTGGGAGTCATTTTGGAAAGTTAAAAATATTTTTGTTCAAATTCTCTTTCTTATTAAGATTTTTGTCACAAGTTGTTAGATGAACGATTTCGTAGATATGGCCGGTGGCCGACTTTAACCAGACACTCTCTATATTGTTACTGTTTACGCAGCTTATACAAAAGCAGATTTACTTATTTTAGCTATTCTAGATCTAGGATTTCTAAAATGAATTACTATAATCCGGCGGTTTTAGGTCAAGAATGCACAAATGCAGAATTTTTATTTCTATACAATAATCGTACTGCGCTTATCTCACCTATAACATATCTAGATGATTCAAGCAGCAGTGGAGATGTGGTTGGAGAAAAAACCTAAAATCGTCGGCCGATATTAATAACGTCTGTCTACCATAACCTTTCTGGCAGTAAATAATAATATAACTGACAAATTATAGCTTCGTTTCTATACGTAATAGTTAATGCTTAACTTAAATTCCTCGAGCCTTCATCAATAGAAGTCGCAAGTCTACAAAAAGTACGCCAACCACAAGAATCGCCGCTCAATAATTATCTAGCGAAAAAATCATCCCGTGGCCTATTGCTCCCGCTTTATTAAGCACCTAAAGAATTATAAAAACCAAAACGTTTTTATTCTAATACAAAATTCGCCTGTCGTTTAAAATATAGCTTAGCATTTGATTGATGTTCGCCACAGATGATCGCCCTTTTCAAAATATATATTCAGCGATTCCGATGACCGACACTAGCTGGGGGAGGCGTGAATTAGGGGAAATTTTATCTCGACCAGTACGAATAGAACAGGTAGAGAAACAAAAAAAAAGTTAACTGCGTCCTTAGAAACGGTTTTACATTATCAATATTCTCCGGCGAGTGTAGGGCAAAAAGGTAACGAAATTTGTTAATAATTGCGCCAACGGGGCCACGGCTACCTAGTTTAAATTTTATATCTATCTACTTTCGGAATTGGGATTCGCCTCTTCCTGCTGTATTGTACATCAAGGGCAGCGCGGTCGAAAGGAATGGACGATCAACCCTCCGAAATTACAGAGAATGGTGACGTGTTTCGATGATTAATGATTTTCGTAATATATATTTAATTTCGGACTGGTATTGTTTTGGCAGGAAATGCAATTTTAGATGGTGGAATTTTGGTGCCGCTTGTGAATAGATCTTTCCTCGTGTTAATATAAGATATCGGATTGGAATATGGCGATACATAACTGTACCTATGATAATGAAATTCTATTATATCGCATGATGAATATGAAGAATTACTTTGCACAAATTGGAAAGTGGATTCTTGTTTATTGTTGCAACGTAAATGCCGTAATATTTCATAGGTTATATTGATCGGATTTGGTAACCTTTTAATGTTTTAAGAAGTTTATTTTAATGCCCAAATCAACAAGATGTCCGCTTAAACACTCAATGCGTCATGGTGCGTCAATGTTCCACGAACAACATTTATCCTTGTACGGCTATCATGTTATGTCATATTTTATGCTCTTATTACGGTTTGCTAAAAATTAATAAAAGGTCACTCGATATTAACAAATTGCGATATGATTGTAATAAGTATATAACATTTACGTCATAATTGTGTAAGAAAGCGTTTGCAGTGTGATTTTGATTTGAATTTCTGCGTGGTTTAACTCTTGATTGTATTTGGAGAGCAAGTAGACATATTTGCTAGTCTCATAATTTTAAAATAAAAATACCCCTTACTACCTTGTTGAGTAAAGAACTCTGAATACGTATTTCGGCAACTAACATCAGCAGCCATCCTCAGCAGAAAACCACAAAGGAAAAAATATAATGTCAAGCGTAGCACTCCGAGAGCAATGCACCTCTTAGAAGGCCACTAATAACATTCATATTGAAACCTGCATCAAAAGTTTTAATGATTCTCATAAATGTTTCATAAGAGAAACTAGAAAGACCCAAATTCAAGAAAATTTAAATCACCTCAAAAAATACAAAAAAAACTAGCTACTTCGAAGCTATCAAAAGTATCCGATCAAAAGGTTGCTTTTACTTAAAGTCAGAGAAAAACAATAAGTTAGTAATTCTAGACAAAGTAGATGATTACAGTAGAATTAACGAAATGATTGCAAATGGTCCTTATGTACAATGAAACAAAAGCCCTCTTCCAAAAATGATTCGTTACATAAAGGAAGTTGTAAAAAAGTTATTATTAGTGGCCTTCTAAGAGGTGCATTGCTCTCGAAGTGTTACGTCTGACATTATTTTCATTTGTGGTTTTCTGCTGAGGATGGCTTGGTTGCCAACATACGTATTCAGAGTTCTTTGCTCAACAAGGTAGTAAAGGGTATTTTTATTTTAAATTTGTTTTAAGCCACCATATCCCGTCTCTCATAATTAAAAAATTATGCCATGTGCCCCTATTGTAGATGGCTTTTAATGTAGGTGTTTCTACGTTCACAAGCTAAAACCTTCGGATAATAGTGGCGAGGCAATTGTTATCCTGTCATTTGTCAGTTTCGTTTCATCATTCTCCCAGTTTCTCTTGTCTTCAATTACGTATTTATCTTCGATTTGCTGGAAATAGTATCACAACAACAAAAAAAAACAAGCACAATAAATATGTCCTCGATGAAGGAGCCCCTGAACAGAGACACACCGTTCTGAGATTACAACCGTACCACTGCACCTTAAATCCCATTGAACTGGTATGGGCACAGATCAAGGGTTATATGAGGCACAATAATACAAGATTTAAAGTTAAAAATATGCCTGTCCTTATTTTCAGCATGGATACGAGAATGTTTCAGTGCAGAATTGGCAAAATGACATTAAGCATGTTATGAAAAGTAAGACAATGAATATTTAGCGTAGTGGGGTTATATTTTACTTATATTTTATCAATTTTACTTGAAGAAGAAATGTGAAAATTGAACGAGATGCAAGATGAACCCAGGGAATTTGTTATTAAGTTAACATCGGCCTCATCATAACCCAACGTAATCCATAAATACAAATTTTTCCACGATGAATTCACAGATTCAGACATTTATGAGTTGGCACCATAAAATTTACTGTAGTGTTCAGGGCGACAACATATAGAAAATTAATTACCCAAATAGATTTGGCAAGGTGGAGTACCATTTCCATAAGAGCAATACTTCCTTCAAAACTTGAACTGCACTAAAGCAAGCTTTTAAACCAACATTGAACTTTGTTTCTGTTTTTTTTTTGTTAACTGGACTCCAATTCCTTTAAAGTATGGGAGTTTGGAAGTCAAAACAGAAAATATTTTTAAACTTGCTATTGTCATGTAGTAGCTATGTTGTCATTGATGCTTTATTTGCATTGCTGAATCATATTGGAAGTTCAAGTCTAAATGAGTGTAGCATAATAGGAGACGTGGCTTGAAGTATATTAATATGTTCTTCTATTTCTCCTCTTCCTCTGGGCACGGCCTGTGTTACTTCGACGTTTTAGCATTCCAAGGTGTTGCTTCTACTGATGTAGACTGTCGGCTTTGAGTCCATCCTTTTCGTAGTCTTCCGACATCTTTTCTTCCGTTAAGCGATATAGGGTGCCTTGGGGTTTCATGAGGCAGATAAATCCAGGAGTGTTAGCCCTGGATTTCTCTTAAATTTGGGCCTTTTTCTCACTTCCTAGTATGATTCAAAATTATACTGCTAGGATTTGCAAAATTCCACCATTCTGTCATAAATATGTTCAACTAACAATAAATCCTTCAACTGGTATTTGTTTTTTTGCTCTTCATTTCCATACACTTTAAGTGTATCTCATTGCGTCCTTGTATTGTAGTTCGTTCCCATCTCATAGCTATTCTTCCTTGTGTTCTGATCTCTCTGATTGTATAATCTAAAACATGTTTTGTGATATCATTTTTCGGCTTTTTTGGTGTATGCAATTAGAAGGCGGAAGTAGAAGTAGTTGCGTACTTCCACTTTCGTCCTCTAACGACTGGACCTGAAATTGCTAAAGTTTTCTTAGGTTAAGGTAAGACCTAGGAAGATATGCTCTTCAACAGATCAAATTTGCTTGTAACTCTGTGTAGCAGCTAGAAAAATCCATAAATAAATTACTATAACATTACGGCAACCTTGTTTCAAAGCTATTTTAAGGAGTTAAATGAAACGGAGTTGCAAAAAAAGTTAAATTGTCAGTATAATTTAATTAATTTAGTAATTGTATTTATTAATAGTAAAACTACTAATTACCCCCTAAAGAATCCCAAGTTTTCTATTTCACCTAACATCTTTATACACATACATAAACGTATCGGGTCTCTATGAGCATATATGACGCGCCAGGAGAAATGAGGGGAGTAATATATGGTGTAGGTAAATTATGATGAAGTTGCAGAGGCGTATTTAATGAAATGAGCCCGGCCGTAAGCGGCGTGGCGTCCGCAAATCCCTCACACAGATTAATCAGTATTCTGCGAGCGCCGCACCAGACTTATATCAGCCGTAGAGATGGAATGAAATAAGGAAAACTTAGCAATTCCTCATACCCTGGCTTCCATCACCGTGCTCGGTGGTGGTTAGTGAGAATTCGTATCTTCTCGCGCGCGTAGATATATGATATGTATTAGGGCTTTCATCTTCGTTAAAAGTGTTAATATTAGGGAATTTTAGTTGTTGGAGATTTTAGAAGTCTTTGATTCTTTATTTTTAGTAGACCATGGCTTATAGAGAGAACTCAGATGATGAGGAAAATGATGAATTCTGGTTTATCTTCAACAGATAGAGAAATAAAGAAAATTTGAAATTATTTTTTTTACACTCCTATGGCTGATTCATTTTCGACCTTCACCATGGGGATCTCCCTTGTTATTGGAGATAGAGGAAAGGTTTAAATTTGGCAAAGTTGCTAAATTTTGTGTTTGTTATGAATCCGAAGAAAATATAAGCCCGTGGCTAATGACGTTCGAGATTAAAAAAAAAAGCCATTTTCTACTTTTACCTTTAGCACTTGTATTTGACGTTGCAGATAAAAACTAAAAACGCATTCTCAGGGTCACTTTTGATCTTCTATCTAATGGTGTACTCGAAATTTTTATATGACGTTCTGGCCATGGATTTTGACACCGTCAAAAAGAGTTTTTTTTTCTGATTTCAACCATGTATAACATGTTAACAAAAAGTTTTGATATTATGGTTTTATTGACCAAGAACACATTTTAATAGAGTAGCCATGAAATTTAAAACTGTCGAACGTTTCAATTATCGTTCATTAGTGATAGAAAAATGTCGTACACCAACGAAAAGAAACGAGGTATGTTAAGTATTCTTTATTCATCTAGCCGTAATACAACAATAGAGAGTACAAGATATTTACAATTGTATCCAGAACGACAACACGTCATATCATTTCCATAGATCTTGGTTGACACTTAGTCAAGAATGGATCGTTTACCAACCCGCGTATTATTTATGTTAAGAATTTGAATGAAAATCGACGGAATATTTTACAAATAGTAAAGTAAATGCGTTCTTTTGGAATATTTATGTAAATATTGTATTTTCTAGATAAATAATAATCCATCAACATATTCACGCGAAGTGGCGTCAGAATTATATTTACCTCAGACTAGAGTATGGAGAACTTTACATCGAAACAGGTTTAAATCACACAAGATTCATGTTACCCACAGTTTAGTACCTGGTGTTGATTTAAGACGACTGCGGTACTGCAACTGGTTAGTGGGAAGATTTTTTAAACAAAATCATCTGATCCGATGAATCAGAATTTAGGAATTCTGAAATGTTTAACAGAAATACGGAGCACTATTGGGCAATAGAAAAACCCCGACAAAACAAGGCAAGGAGACCTCAACATCGTTGTTTTGATGGGCATTTTAGAAAACCGTCTCATAGGACCATTTATGTATTAAGAAACATTAAAAGGGGGAAAGATACTTAAACCCTCTTCACACATACATAAGGACATTTAACAATGCGATTAAGAAACATCCGGTTAAAATGTGTATATATTCAATTGATGTGTTTTTTCCTTTTTGGTATATAGTTAAGTATTTAATCATTATTATATGTATATTTAATTAATTATACTTATGCATTATCTTATTATCACCTGTACCCATTTAATACACACATTTAAATAATTATATAAATATATATGCCCAAGAAAGGAAGTCACACCAATTTAGCAATTTGTCAATTAAAATCCAATTCATGATTAAACGTTTGGATATAGCAGTGGCTCCTAACGTATAGATCGATGGTTCGAAACGGGCTCGGAGCGACTTGATCTTTGCTTTGAGATCGATTTCGCTGCCATCTTACGGCAGGTCGGGCTAGTAACGAATCCGTATAAGCCTTTTCACACACAAATTATCAATTAATAAATCTGCATCCCTGGCATTATTTGAGTAACCTCACAATAATATATAATTCTCCATCTTGTACACAGCTAATTAGGCAAATGTTTCACCGTCTCATTAGTACATGCAACGGACACTCTAAGCTTCTATTGTGACATACAGCACGGGGGACAATACCTTTACGACGTAGCATTAGTAATTAAAATGTTTTGTAATTAAATATCTGGTATTTTTTTATAATTAATTGCCCTACATATAATAGAATGGTAAATTATATAAAGCAAAGCTGAAATTTTTATAATAATAACACAAATTATGTATTAATTACAAGTTAATTGTTTGGTTGATTCACACAATATACGATGGGTGCTTAATGTGAGTTGTTCGGATTTTTTTAAAGTAGGAATGTTTCTATTATAATTACAGTTAAAGTCAATAATCCTTCGCCTTTTTAATTAAATAGCTACAAATATTTATTTATTCAAATGGAAAGAATAAAGAATGAATACCGCCGATTTCTAGATGAGCAATTAAATGTTTGTATTCGGATATTTTTCTCTTTATATGCGCAATTTACCGACGCCGTTTGAAAGAGCGGCGATAAATAAAAAAGAAATTATTAAGACTTTCGCATATACAACACGAATGCGTTTTATGTATGTATATATCAAATATTATTATCGCCTTAATCTACCTTATTCTGTTACTAACATTTTTATCTAGGAGGAGAGAGAAAAATATACTATTCATTGTGTTGTTATAACAATTACATTAATAATTTAATTAACGCGGTGACAAGTAGAGTACAACGAACGAAAACGGTAATTACTGACCGGCCAGTGGCAGTGCGATAGCCGTTGGAACAATGCATTCGCAACATCCGTCACAATATGGATGTTGTAATGTATATATGGTGTATATTTGTGTTGTGCATTATTAATAATCGCAGCTTAAATATGATTAATATCCAGGAATTTACTTGTTTATATCTTAATGAATTGAGGTGAAGTCGGCATAATTAAATCTTTTTAATTACCAGCTACATACCTATTTTGTGGCAATTAATTAGCCACTTATATAGCACTGCTTCCTTTCTCACTACCACTAATGTTTAGTGCATTTCACTTTACTTAATGTTAACGAAATGCTGGCATAAATAACACGATTTAATAATTAATGTTGAGATTTATCATGTGTACAATTCTTATATTACAACCAGTGCGAAGGGTGGATGATTCATACTTGCCTATCCATACGTAGATCAGTGGCGGCTGGTCAGGTGAGGCAACTGAGGCGGCGCCTCAGCAGGAAAAATCTTTAAAAAATATTCAATCTTGTCAACTCATATATATTAAAAATTTTGGACGTATTTCAAATATAATAAAAATTTAAAAACAATTTCTAGAAGAAATTATATCAATTTTCGCTTTTCCCACCAAAACACGTCAAATAATAACCAGCGCCTCGTAAGAATTCTAAGTGAGGCGAATGAGTTATCGGTTCTGTGGGATTAACGTAATGCATTGAAATGCATACTAAGAACTTATGCAACACACAATACGCTTCGCTATATGATACGTGATTGTAATTATTTAGCGAGGCGATGAATTCGTTGCCTCTCTATTCATCGGAACCTTTCGGTATCCGTCGGATTTCTTAAATACTATGTAAATTATATGCGCATGCCCATTTGAATACCTGCGTCAGTTCAGTAAACTCAATTTACCGTTGCAGCAAGTGTAGTTTGTGTTTATATTTATATACCACGTGTTTTACATATAATATTACGTTTGATCGGTGTACAGTGTACAGGTGTGAACATACACAACAGTTAAGACTTAAGGGAACTTATTTTCTGTTCAATATAAAAATCATGAACCCCACGCACGATGTCATTATGTTTTTGCTCGAAACGCCGTTTTCACGTCGTGGCGAAGTAGAGAAAGGTCAAATTTTAAATATGCAAACAAAAATCAAACCGTCTCTGAATATGACTTCAAATGATTAACAGCAGGGTCGCAAATTTTTCATTGTTTAATAAAACACAACGAGGAACTGTCTGAGCATGCTTGAAAATTAAGTTGTATATTTACAAGACAGTACAAAACTATTCAAAATGAATTAATTGGTTGCATTGAGGAATATTCAAATGATTTTATTGAGAACGAAGGTAATTATAGTGACTGTCATTTCATTGCGGTTGAAGCTGATGATACAACCCATATTTGTGAAAAATCTCAATGTGCAATAACAATACGGTATTTAAATAAACAAGCCGAAATTATAGAAAGATTTTTAGGATTTTTTATGTTAGTACCGATAGAACCGCGAGTGCTTTGTTTGAAGTTTTGATTAATGTGTTAAAGCCTTATAATTTTCAAAAAAAATTGATTTCTCAGTGTTACGATGGTGCTAGTGTCATGGCTGGTGAACTGAATGGACTAGAAGCAAAAATAAAATCAATTGCGCCTAACGCACTTTTTACACACTTTGTGCCCACAGGCTAAACCTCGTCCTACAACAGGGTACTCGCATTATCAATCAATGTAGAATATTTGTTGTCACCCTGACTAGCATTTCATCTTTTTTCATCATTCCCTCAAGCGTAGGGCAGTATTAGATCAAATAACCGGCAAAAGGATACCTCAAACTGCTGAAATTCGTTGGTACACGCCATCGAAAATTTTGAATTTAGTAGCCGAATTTTCAAATTGTGGATTCGGGATCGGAATCCATTGTGCAGCAAAAGGTTTTCTCAAACAATTTTATGATTTTGAATTTACAATTTTGACATTCATATATCGTGAAATTTTTGCTTGCACCGATGTTTTATTCCAAATTTTGCAAAATAAATGTTTAAATATTAAATATTGTTCAGAACAAATAAATGTTGCATCCTTGCGTATAAAGAATTTCTGAAATGAAATAAAATTTTCAGTGATTTTTAACATCTGCAAAAACTTAACCGAATTTCCAACAAGACGAGGGGTACCATTGCTTGAGGAAGAAATTTTTTATAAATACAAACTTTTATACAGAATATAAAGACATTTTGCCAGAAACTTACAAGATTTTCAGTTTAATTTTGACTATTCCTGCCACAAGTGTATCAGTTGAAAGAAATTTTTCTTGTTTAAAACGTATAAAGACGTATCTTAGAAATACAATGTCTCAAGACAGACTTAACGGTTTAATTAAGCTATTAGAAGACGAGAGGACAAAATATCTTTATAACAAGAACATGACGATGATGTGACGTTTCACTCACTAATTGTTGGCTGGAAGAGCATAGTTATGAAGATGACAGTGAATTGACAGTGAGTGCCAAATCAATGTTAGTATTTTCGTTAATTACTTTGTTTAGCTTCAAACTCACAATGGACTATCTAATACAGTACATAAATTGAAAGAAAAAATACAGGAATTATGGCAACATTTTATGTCTAGTAGACCAAAACTTGTGCACGTCAAGTGTATTATCAGTTCCTTTTGTTAAATCCTTCATGGTGCATGCGGCTGGAGATATCGCACACTACAGCAGGTAGTCATCGGTCCGCGCATCTTCTCTCTCACAGAATACTGAGGGTACAGGAAAGCCCCGCTTTACAGGTTGATTACAGTTTTGGTACCCATCTCGCGGACACTTTTCGATAGCCTAATTCGGAGACGATTTCATTAACAGAGCTTTAAGGAATGCCGGTCAGTAGCCCAATTTCAGGTATTTTCAACCGACGATCATCTCGAATCAGCATATCGACCTTCAATTGATTCTCTTCCGTTTTCGTTGTTGAATCTGAATACATTTTGGTCAATTAAAAAAAAAATATTCCTGCGCTAACTTTAAAAGTATAGTATGATTTTGTAACATAATTGTCTGCTCTCTAACTACCCTGATACGGAGTAACGTGTAGCGTAGTCTTACGCCTTCTATGATATATCAAGCTGGCGCGAACTTAATGAAAAGATATGGACTGTATTCGTTACGTTGTTGGTCGCGTCGTGCAGTGCCCTAACGTGCGAGGCGCTTAAAAAAACTCGCATTCAACAAAAGAAATAAATACCAGCGCTCGGCGGTAATGTGTTGTTCTGGGGCGGGTCAATCTGATTACGTACACACAGGTATACACGCGTATCGAACGGGAAACGGAGAGACCAACGCGGTGGACGGGCAAGCAAATACACTACTTCGAATAATTATCTCGCCAATGTAATTTGTAACTTTCGTTAATTAGTTTTGTTTAAGATAAGAAATCACGGTGCTCATGTAAATCTAGAACCCCTATTAAGTATCGCGGTATGTCGGGCGTGTAGGAAAGAGCGCTAACGGGACGTTCAGAAAGTTTCTGGATAGATCTCTAAAGAATTAAGTGGTCACCAGATCAACACTTCAAATTATAAACTGGCCCAAGATATATATTTTTTTGTGACAGTGCAATTAACAATTTGCGTAAAATTGAGCGTTTGTTTGAAGAATGAAACGTTGTTCAAAATGTTTGTGTGTGAAATGGGAAGTGCAATTTGGGACAGTAAGAAATTATAGGTTAATTTATTGCTGGGTTAACAAATCACATAAGACTAATAAAGTGTAATCACTGATACATGCTCAGTATGTCCCGGAAATTTTAACTCATTACTCCCTCTAAACACACTGTTCGTATTACTCCTCCCGCACAAAGTATTGATTAACACGTGTTTTGGGAATACGTTGATTCCCATTATCAAGTGGAATAACCGAATTGGATTATTCGACGTGTTGTCGAAACGCTTGCCGTCGCGAATTAATTAATTGTCGCCAAATAGAGAACTGGTTTGCATTTTGTTTCTTAGACAGTTCCGGGTTACCGACTGGCGTAAGATTAATTAAGTGTAATCACCGATACATGATTAGTATCTCCTCAAAATTTCAACTGATTACTCCCTCTGGTTCACATTCTACGTTCAGATCCTTCAGATTCTACGGTCCTCTTTTATTTTATCAATTTTAGCCACCATTGGGTTTACGCTACTTCTCTGCATTCTAGATGTTAATGAGATCAAAACATGTCCCCCAATGACGTCATCTAGTTTATATTCCTCCCTGGGCAGATGCCATCGATAAACCCAAGAGACTTAGATATAAATTAGCCGTGCAGGTTCATGCCAGTCATGCCAATACCCTGTTGGTTGAACTGTCTCACTGGTTTCAATTTAATGGACTTCACATTAATGTTCCCAAAACATTTTTCATGCTTTTTCACACTCCTCAATCCACAATTGATTTTAATGCGAGTATACTGTTAAAGAGTGAGCTATTAACAAGTTTAACATCGGTTAATTTACTTGGCTGCAACCGGACGCAACGCTTACGGTGGTATACTCATTGTCGGAAGCTAATAGGTTACCTAAACACCTCGTGTTATGTAAGATTAGAAATCTGAAATATCCTCTTGCACGATTTGTATATTACCATTCTATTATTGTCTAGTGTTGTCGAGAGTATCATCTCTCGTGGCTCATTACCACACGCCAATCATGTCTTTTTTTTCCAAAAGCGTATGATTCCCTATATGGCTAGTACCGGCAGCATACAACCATGCAGCTCATTTTTTCGAAAATTTGGTATACTCAAAGACAATTCCATATACATTCTAGATGTCCTTACACATGTATTTCCTAACCGTAATAACTTTTTCTTTTTTATAATTTTCATTCGTGTAACACAAGGTGTAAATGCAACTTTAGCCTGGCACTGCACAGACTAGATGTGGTCCTAACTGGGTGGGGCTCCTACTTATTAATTTGTTTAGAATGGTGCGTAAATTTAAATTTTTACGAGAGTTATGACTACAGAACTGTGTGCAGATGATTGATGGATTTTTACCTCTTCTTGAGCAATGATTGCGCACTTGTTTTAGTACTTCATTGCCACCTTTGATATATGAATTTTGTCATTATGTATTTGTCACTGGTACTTGTAGTATTTATTGTATTATATTAAATATACTTCTGACATATCCATTATGCATGCCGATTTGCTGGGCGTAATAAATCTATCTATCAAATAGAGATTTTGATTTACTTCTATCTGAAGCTTAGGAAATCCACAAATTCTTTTAAGGTAGTGCAATAAATTTTGTGATTACACATATTTAAATTACTAAAGTGATGATAGTACGACAGATACTAAAAGAAGAATAAAACAAAATTATAAATGTCATGTACATAAATACTTGAATATCAACTACATTTGGGCTTATTGAACCCGTTTCCTAGGCACACATTACTTTTATGTATTTTATGTATGCTGTACATATGTCTACGGTTAGTTCGTAGTGAGATGTCTTTGAGAAGAGGGAGTGGCGGCTTAGTTTAACATGAAACGAGATCAAATACTTCAGAGGGAGCGCGTATAATTAACAATGTCCACTAACGCGAGTTTGAGTGGCGTGTGATCTTGCATCGCGACCAATTACAATAACAATTAGCGTTAATGAAAAACGAATTACAAATTACTTACGTTTGTGTAATTGCATTATGAATTTAGCCTCGAAACGCGGAGTATTAGCTCTTTTATTGGCCGTTGATATCTGGGAGTTTATTGAAATTTTAATTTGTAATGCTGTTGAGAGAGTACTTACAATATAGTGATTTTAAGCAATTGAGAAAAGTTCGTATTTACTGATTTGGACTATAAGATAATCAGGGCACAGACGAAACCTCGCAATGTTGTGAAAACTCCTTTACAGTCACAGAAAATTGGAGCCTAGGTAGTAATGTACGAGAGATGTCCGGTTGCTAAGGTACATTTGTGAATTACAAACAGACTACTTTATTTATAGAAATCAAACATACACTAGGTAAAAGCGTGAACTGTTAGCTACTCTTCAACATAATCGCCGCCAATGTTAAGGCACTTATCCCAGCGAGGCACGAGCTTCTGTAAACCCTCTTCGTAAAAGGTGCGATCCGAATTTGTAAAATACTGCTGTAGGTACTTCCTCTTGAACTTCGTCGTCATCTTCAAATCTTATACCCGTCAAATGAGCTTTCAACGGCCAAAACAAATGAAAATCAGAAGGAGCCAGATATGGGGTGGATGGACAATAACTTCCCAAAGCTAGGCCTTCTTCTGATTTGAGGTGTGCGGTCTTGTCGTATACTTGTCATGCAACAAGTATATTGTTTTGGAGGAATATTAACGCGGAAAAGATTCGTACTCAAATTTTGAAAGTTTTCTAAATCAATTAATTACACCAAGGTCATCTGCAAAAACGCTATTTTCAAAAATTAATTTATTTATCGTGTCAGAAGTACATATAAGGTAAAGTATAATGACCCTCTCATTGAAGAAGAATTCGGGTTGCAACTTTATTTGATTCCTATTTCAGAAAAATTAATGTATTACCAACACGACAAAAATTTGAAAGAGCCGGAAATTCAAACTATCCCCAAAGATTTATTTGTACTATTAGAAACGTTTTCAAAATTTTCTGGATCGAAATGAGCGAATTACATCTTCCATACATCTTCGCGTGACGAACGCCTTATGTCGACATAAGGCGGTTTATTAATTTTTCGACGTAAGAACTTCGTAGGAAATTGTTTCCGCCTCTCATATTACTCAAAGGAAACAGCCGCGAATGGAAGCATTTGATGAAATTGACACTTAAAGCGGGAAATTATCCAAAATAGCCCGTAATTAATTTCGATCATTTGGAATTATAATGTACTTGAATTCCTTTTAACTATCCTTTCCTTCTTAAAACGGCTTTTACGCAGGACATAAATAATGCTACTTCAAAAGTAATTATTTACACAAATACATGGCAAAATTTGTTCGTTCGATGTGATAACAAAATAACTTTAAAACCATTCGTTTTATTTTAATATTTTTTTGTTGCATTTCCAACAATATTTGTTTCGGTTTTAGTATTTTAATTACTCTCAGTTACCACAAACGAAATTTTTCAATCTAAATAAGTAGTAGAGAGGTACCTTCAAAAAAGTACGGTCCTAGAAAACGTCGTCCTATTAGTTACACCCAAACATTAAGCTTGTGTTGACGTTGACTGTAAGACTAATGAGGATTTTCCTGACACCAAAACCTGCAGTTGTGGCGATGTACAGACCCATTTAGGTAAAAGGTGGGTCCATCAGAGAAAATAATGTTGCTTAAGGTATTTGATTATATTGCAACATGATGTTTTCACAAAATTATAAACGCCGATCTCAATTATCTTCATTCAACGCGTGTACCAGTGACACTTTGTATGGGTTATGCTAAGAAGGTCTAAGGGAAACTAGAGAGATAGTCGAGGTTACCTTTTAAAAATAGCTGATGACGTTATATTTTTGCGCCATGGATAGCTTTCTAACATTAAAAGATGACGTGTCCAATCAATTTTCGGAAAAATAATAATCACAACAATTATTGTTACATAACCATTCGAACATACCATTGGAAATGACTAAGAACGTTCCTACTGTTACTGATACACCTCTGGAACTATTGTCCAGACAGCGAACAAATGGTAAATCAATGGCCTTCGTCCCTACTACACCACAACTGCATGAGGTCCCTCACGCGGAAATCAACTGCGGACTTGTACGTTATCAGTGCCATTGCGCTAAAAGTTGCACCATTGGCAGATATCAATGCGTGCTTCTGCAGTGGAGTATTCTCGTCAAAACTGAAAATAGCACATATAACACTGGTGCACAAAAAGGGATCTACGATGGACCCATATAACTACAGGCCAATCTCCATTATGCCGGTCTGTTCCAAAATTATAGAACTTGTCATGGCGATCAGAGTTGTAAAGTTCCTGGAAAAGAATCAATACCTGACACCCTAACAATATGGATTTAGAAGACAAGCGAGTACGGTAGACGCCATCTGGGACTTGTTAACCTATGTCTATGACGCCCTGGAAAATCATCAGAACTGTGGTGTTGTGTTCTGTGATGTAACTAAGGCCATCGACTGCATGCTGCATAACATCCTCCTGGATATTACGGGTTTAGGGGTGTTGCTTTGGATTTGATAAGTTCATACCTACATAATCATAAGAGACTGGTATAGATTGGTTAAGACCGAAGCCCGATAAGAAGTCAGAAAGCTGGAATTGGCCAAGGAAGTATCCTCGAGTCCCTGTTCTTTGCTGTGTTTGTGAATGATCTGACGTGTAATACAACTGCGCACACAATCTAGTACGCTGACGAAACTCAACTTATAACATCAGTTACAAATATTGATACGATCAGACGCAAAGTAGATAAAGCCGCTGAATCTGCAATCTGAATCGGACTAATGTTGAATAAAGAAAAGATCATCAAAATGAATTTTACAGTCAGCGGGTGTCATGTTGACCTGCGTGGTGGTGAAGCAAGATACCTCGGTATAATCTAGAGCTTACTAACCTGGGAAGCTGAGAGTTTCTCCAGGGGAAGCGGCTAGACCAGTTTTTAAACTGCTCCGAATACCAACAATACCATCTATCTACATAAGGCAGCAGTTAAAAGAGACACACGCGGATAGGCAGCTCCATGCACGAAGACGTGACATCCACGATCACAACACTAGGCAACGTCTGAAGTTCCAAAGAGTCTACTTACGTCTCATCGTCTAAACTCATCGGAACACCTAAATCAGGGACGGAAACTATACAACCTCTACACCGGAAGAATGGAAACAACTGCTAAATGGACAATTTAACAAGCGAGTGCAGAAGTTTTTGATGGAGAACGCAGTCTACAGTGTAGAAGAATTCTTAGTTGAAATAAAGAAAAAATAATGTACCCATTCAATATCATCATACCTTGATACTTTAATACTTTATATTGTAATTCATATATATTGACGTGTACTGTAAAATATTTTGAGTTCTAATAAAGCTATTCTATTCCATTCTATTCTTTTCAATCATCACGCTGTTGTGCATATAAATTTCTTTTGTTGATAATCACAATAAAAGTGTTTTAGCAATAATTATAAACTTTCCGTTAGTATTTATACAAGAAGAACTTGAGATTGTAATTATATGATATTAAATACCACATAAATACTCAAATTACAGGATTTAAGGCACCATGTGAGAATCCACTTATATATATGTATACAAACGTAGATGTATAGATGACAACCCGATAACACCGCACTTGGTCGTCACGAATGTCGCATGTCGTTGACTGAATACAATTATATAACGTCATTTCCTCAGTGTAACTCATTTGTATACCTACGGATGCAATTAGAAATATTCAAAACAAGCCATGATTATATCGCGATTCGTGTCTACATTGTTTTTTCATCGCTAGGACAAAGTCGAGTTCCAACCTTTTTTTAGTATTAAGAACTTTTTTTAAACATTACGCTTTTCACAACAGCGATGATGTGGGGAAGTTAAGGTTAATTTGAATTAGTTAAATTAGCAATTGCTTAATCACAAATTTTGTTTCTATGTCCAATTACAGGTTCTCTTCGTGAATTTCTGTGATATTTGCGGTTAAATTTTAAATTTTGATAAAGCCGGTGCAAAAACACAGAAAAATACATGTTAAAAATAAATAATTTGTTTCTTAGATGAATTCAAAATTATTTTTTTTATAAAGATAATCTCAAAAGGAAATCGTGAAGACACTTCGTGCTACGACTTGTCATTTCATAGTATTTCATATCATCAGTGTTAAGGACTGTTTTGTGTGCGGCGAAAAGTGCGTATAGCAGCAACGGACGTCGATCCGAGACCCGTCTGGACCCT
>JARFOC010000355.1:201534-224185 GCA_031763485.1 Osmoderma eremita | reverse complement strand
TGGTAATAGGAACGTTCTTTTTACGTTTCCATGTTATGTCGCGATATACTTCAAAGTCATTTTAATAGTCGTAATTATGTTCCCAGATACCTATTGTGCTAGTTGGGTAATGCCCGCTTCGTCAATAATGTGTCCTAAATATTGAACTGAACTCACCAAAAATCACATTTATCTAAGCGAATTCGAATATTATATCGAATATATCGTTGTAATCTTTCCAAGACAACTATCAGCTGCTGATAAACGACAAGAGAAGAAAATGACAGTGAAACCGCCCTATATCCCAACAGTCGTAACTAATTTCAAATTACACATTTCCTATTTTTTTAATATACATAATAATTGACGTCAAAATTGATCATTTTCTCCGTATGACATTTTCAATTTTTTATTACCTAAAAAAAATGACAGAAAAATTTACAACAAAATCGAACGTGTCAGACGGGCTTTAGCCTTTCACAAATTCTGGATATCAACGTCAATTTTCTTCCAAACGTCATCTACAATACCTTGCATAGTATCGATTCAAAAGAAATTATTTAATTGCAACTCGATAATTTTGACATACTTCAATTTCTCTTCACTCTCCTTCATCTAACTATATCGAAAATAACTTTATGTAGCACATTTTCCAGGTACCTGAACTTGTTCCTTGTTGCAATTTCACCCTTAAGTTTGGTCCAAATTAGTTCTAGACTTCAGTTGCCAGCGACGAGAAGGTGATTCTATTAAAATAACATCCTACTTGCGGGTTATGTGATTTGTGACATATTCATTACATACTTGAGATTATCTTATTTAATAGAGGAATGAATTTTCCTTGAATTTCTTTTATGATATGTCATAAATAACAATCATCAGCTGTATGTATAAAAATGTTGCAATCCTCGACTATGGTAGGGCGCGTTGTTTATTATGAAACATGATTCTTCAGGGTTTTGGTTAAAATTTTAGTAGAAGAATTCTTATGGTGTTCATAACAATTTACACTCTGTCCCATCTAGAACAATCAGCAAATTGATTGGCACGAAGACAAGATGACATAGAGAATGATCGCCTAATATCAAACCTCTAAAAGAAATTTTCACACTATATTAAAAGAACTCAAATTTACCAACTGGAACTCCTATCTTCATAAGAGTCTGGTCCCATTTTAGATTCCAAACTAGAAAACCGAACCGCTTAACCAAAAAGGTAGGTCCTTGAGTTGGTTATCAACATTCCAAACCAACCCAAAGGATACGCCTTAAAAAAATAGTGTTATAGTGTTCATAATAATTTATACTCTGTCCCATTTAGAACAATCAGTAAATTGATTGGCACGAAGACAAGATGACATAGCAAATGATTGCCTAATATCAAACCCCTAAAAGAAATTTTCACACTAGATTAAAAGAACTCAAATTTACCAACTGAATTCCTACCTTCATAAGAGTCTGGCCCCATTTTAGATCCCAAAAAACTCATTTTCATTTCCAACATGCGTTAATATTAAATGTATGACTAACCAAAAGCAATTTTTTAAACTTGTACACAGTCCTTCTACTACTTTCCTTTTTACGTTCTAGTCCCATAAACATTTTGCATAATGTGTAACACATAATTATGGTGGCAAGGGTATTTTTGTCTTAGTTTCCTTAGAAGTTGTGTGTATGAATTATATGTGCCTAGACGTCTCAATATGTAAATCCGTACTCGTTAAGGATAGAAATTGCCCCGGAGTAAGAATATACAATACCAGTATGGCACAAACAGATTCCAATATCCAAAGCTTCACTTTGGTTATGGGCCAAATAAAAGTTTGATCATATTGCATGTGTATTCATTTCTAGAGGAGAAATTTAAAATAAAGACTTATAGCATGTATTCAGTCGTTTTGATCTTCTATGAACACCGACATCTTTATTTAAAGAGTTTTATACCTAACAACGACAATGTACGTTGATTTAATTCTGTAATTTTAAAAGCTTTTGTCGTAGAAAATTCTATTTGGAATTTATAATAAAAACGCCACTTTATTATATCCGTTAAAATCTCCCATTCTTCCGATATTATAGCCACTAAATCATAAACGTTTCGTCTTCAATGTACGTGCAAAGATTGAAATTTAAGGATCCGCATCTTATTCTTCGAGTACCGGTCATCTAAAATATACTGCCCACATGTCATTTAACGGACGATGTGGTCCAAGATGTAAATAAATCTTAAAATTTTACGTCTCCGGTGGAGACGAGAAACGTGTACACGGCGACACATAATAACTCTACACTATTCAACCGGTAATATTGCTCTATTGGTTAACACCTTTCCCCTGGTTCAATTCTTCCTTTCTTTCATTCATTTTTTCGCGCTATTCGCTCAGAAGACCGTCTTTAAACTGGGGTACCCTAGAGACGTGAGGACGAAGACGGCGAGGAACACAATGCTCTCGCTTAAACGTATTCTAATGCCCTCTTTCTTGGCGAAATCTGCCCGCATTCTGGTCGCATTGTGATTGTGTAACCACCCCCGTCGAATGTCATTGCTTAGAAGTATCGGGCGACAGCTGTCGTCCGACTAAAAAATGAAGTTTTCAACCTCCATTTTAGGTACAGTTAATTTAACATTGCGGTCCTATTCGTTATTTCCCATTGCGAAACAGATGGCTCCTTTGATAAGCCGCTACGTAATTCGTAATATCGAAACACAAGGCTGAATATACGGCGGGCGAGATAATACTTTTTGTTGCTTAATTGTCTGAATTATTGCGTTTGCTAATAGGAGAATCGGTGACGCTTTGTTTCGTTGAGTAAGTTATCCTTACTTTTTATTGGTTAGCATTTACGTTGATGTGATGTAGGAGTTAGATGGGAAGTGTTGTATTAATACTAAATAGGTAATTATACAGTAGACGACCTAAGAAACAGATATCTACAGAGTGAGCTTTCCTAGATGTTTAGCATAGGAATCTCAGAAACTAGCATAGCTAAAAAGATTCGGTCAAATGGGAAAAGATTTCCAGTTTTAGGGAATCAATTTGATACATATTTTTATCTTCTCTGCATTTTGCAATCTATCTAGATCTAGATATTCAGCAAATTATACGGCTGTTGGTGGGTGGTAACATGAGGGGGATTTTGTCCATTGACTCCTCCCTGCATATCTTTGCTTAAATAAACAAATAAGCCAGGTTTATGACAGCAACACATTGTAACACGCCACACTGTAGTCAGCGATGTGAATTACATGGGATCACCATGCCAATAAAAAAGAGAATATATGAGTTGTTGATTTATTTGTAAAAAATAAAATCATAAGAGAAAAGTCGTTCGCAGTGTTTTTGCCTTTACAAGTGGCGCCCCACGTTGGGCGCCCCACGTTGGGCGCCACTAGTAAAGAGAAAAACCCATGAAAAACACTGCGAACGACTTTTTTTTATGATTTCATTTTTTCCGAACAAACCAACATCTCATATATTGTTTTTTTTTTTCATTGGCATGGTGATGCCATGTATTTCACATCGCTGACTGGAGTGTGACGTGTTACTACATTAATTATTAATCCATTCCCACTAAATTAAATTGAGTTTGATTTAATTTACATTTAGCTAAATCTGTGTTGAATCGTTTGAGTCTGCGCACTTCATGGGTATTGTCTAATAAGATCACTGCAAGATTGTTCGGATGAATGTCCAGCTTGCCCTGGACTGTGATTTCTTCCTTCACTGTAAGAATTTTTAGGTCACGATGGATCATCCGGTTTAAAATATACATTGATGCATTCACAATCATTCGTAGGATCTTTAGACTGGTCTTTGAAGAGTCTCAATGGAATTCCTAGCCGTATCCCATAGCTCGACTCCATAAGTGCACATTGGTTTCTATACGGCTTTGTACAGAAGAAGTTTGCTTTCCACAGACAGCTGTGATGAACGACCAATCAACCAGTGCATAAGATCGCGATTGACGGACTCACACTTGGACGCAGTTTTAAAAGTTATTTCCGCCGATAAATTCACGCAACAAATAGACAACTTAATTATAGACAAAAGATGTCAAATATCTGGCAAAAGAAGTTAATATTTGTACTTTTTTGTTATGTCCTTTTTATTGGAAATTTAATAAATATAAATATATTGTCCTGTAATAGTACTTTTTTCGTTAAGATTTTCAGTAGTTTGTCTTCTTTAAGATCAGGTTTTGCGACCCACCTAGTCTACGGTCTTCATGTTTTTGGCCCACCAGTGACTTTGAGTTTGACATGGCTGATCTACACTAATAGTGGTATAGGTTATGTGGCCTACAACGGAGTATGTGTCTGAGGACTTTGTTCTATCTTCCGCAGGAATCAAACCTTGAAACTCTACTATTTAAATTATAAATTCCAATAAAAAGCGGTTGCATTTGCTAACAAATATTGAATCTTTATCTCTTACTGATAAAGGATTTTTTTTGCGAAAGCAGATAGATGTGTTTAATAAATTGTACTTTAAGCAAGTAAACAGTTCTCGTACTTCCGAAATCTTTGAATGACTTGACTCCTTAATTTTATCCAAATTAAAAATTCGATTATAATTGCATAATACCACTAATGTAAACATAAAATATAAATTATAATTACTTGTTGTAATCAAATTGAGCGCTTTGGAGATATTCATTTAAGCACTCATATTTTCTACCTCTAAATATATGTTTTGCTGAGTTTTCCTTTTGTATTTTATTCTCCTAAACAGACAAAGAATAAAATCCAGTTTAAATTCGCAATATAACCCTACTTTCGCAATACATATTTACCCCCTTTTCATACAAAACTGAGCAGGGATTAATTCCGTGAGAAATCACCGGGATCGTTTCCGCTATTTAGAATTCCTACTGAGAAAATTACTGGTAATTTACTGGTTTTTGTATCGATAACAATAAATTCGCAGTTTTCACTTCATTTCTTATATCCATTTTTCTACCTATTGTATGGGATTTTGTTTTATTAATAAGGCAAAACGTGAGCAAAGCTAGTTTCTAAAAATTCTTCCAATGTATTTCTTCGATTGTATTTCAGCAGGAAAGTCATGGTTCTCACAGTTCGGTGTATTCTATTTCCTATATAAAAAAAAAACCCTACCTAGGAATATCTTTTGTCATTTACTTAACAATAGATCATACACCTTGACCATCTTCTCTACCTAAAGCTTGGATATCCGCTACTTTCAACGTTTCGGTATGCTAATGAATGCAAATACTTTACAAACAAGCAGATGCAACATTTCTTTTATTACTTGGAAGTTACCGTCAAAGATGATAGATGGCACTATTGTACGAGAATTTACTTAATTACTAATTAACGTTAAAGTATCCCATATAAAAGGCATACTTACAGCAAATCTTTGATGTATTATGCGCCAAATGTTATTACGACCCGATTTTCCACAAATAAACTTCGCTGTAACGAACTTCTGAACATGCCAATGATTCTTAGAATAAATATCTAATTAGTTTCAATAGCGTTAGCAATTAAACTCTTTATATTTAATAGAAATAGTATAACACCGCTGGTTAATACAATTAAGGTTGTATTCTGAAAAATTAACAATCTGGAAAGAGCCCGCGGTATTATTTTAAACTCTCCACTCCTTTGATATGCAAAATCGTCGCGAGTTTTGTAGCATTTTGCCCAACACAGTGCGTGAGTTATCCAGGCGTGCCCTTACAATTCTGCCAGAAACTCGTAAATAACTTTTAATTAAATTTTTAAAGTCTCATAAAATATGTATGTATTTCAATGTAAAATAATTGTTTTTTGTGTATTTCTCATTAAGGCAATGTATTACAGTAGATTTGGAGTTGTACAAATGTGTGTGCAAATAGTGACACAAGTAACGAAGAAAACTAGTTCAACATATGAATTAGTGTTATTACAAACTTTACATTACAGTGATTAAAAAAATTACTTTTGGTTAGAGCAAATTTTGGATTAATCTTAAGATCATAGAAATACCAGAAATTTTTTTGGGTTTTTAACCAAAATCTTTAATTTACCAACACATATTTTCTATTAATAAATTCATCTATACACCATGTACAAACGCTGTACGGTGTAGAAAGAGATACTATATCTGAGATTTATAAAATTTCATCATTTCTTACATATTAATAAATGCCCTTCTGTGTTCTGAAAGTAAATGTGTGCAAACTTAACTAAAACTAAACAAATCTGATTATCCTACAGTTAAAAAAAAGTACCCTTACCACCTCGATGAGTGAAGAATTCCTGGATGCGTATTTCGGCAACTAAGTTGCCATCCTCAACAGAATCTACGAAGGAAGATAATGTTAAACGTCGCACTCTGGGAGATTTGCACCACCTGAATAACACTTTTTTTACTATTTGAAGCCACCGTATCCTATTTTGTATTTTATATCCTACAGTTCATTAAATATGTTATTGAAACTTCTTACCATATGATACACAGGAGATCTGACCATTACATTAGTTTCAGCATTAGGCAACCTAAATTTATTAACAAAACGAACATTATTAGATGGTACATTAAAGTCAAGTAGACTCAAGAGCTGAGGACAATCAACTTTATTCTGCAATACTTTAAGGAGAAAATTGCTGTAGAGGTATGTACTGTCAGACAAGCTTTGAAAATTGTGAGCATCCAGTAATAGGTCGTAATCCGTGTTCTGAGCGGGGTAAGTCCCGTCTATTTTATACGTCAGAAATTAAAATAAACGTCTTTGTATTCTCTCCACGGCTAACTTTTGATAGACATAGTGCGGAAACCAAGTTAGACAACCATACTCAAGTCGACTTCTTACCAAAGCATAATACAAGGTTTTCAATGTGTGTGGGTCTTCGATATATCGACAGTTTCTGATAAGGAGTCTAAGGTTTTTGGATGCAGTTAATGTGGCCAGCAAAAGAAAGATGTTTTTCGAATAGAACTCCCAAATCCTTTACTTTACATTCGTCTCAATTGCACTTTAAATGTTTAAATCATCGGAGTATGCCAGAAATTTACAGTTTAAGCCGGTTAGAAGATCATTAATATATATATTAAAAATAGCGGTCCTAAGTCAAGCCCTTGACGATATCTGAAAGGGTCTTGACGAGTATCCATTGTAGAAAACATAGCTTTCTCTTTGGGATAAGTAAGAGCAAATTAGACCGAGGAAGGATGGACACACCAATAGTATCCAACTTAGCTATCAGTATACCATGATCAAAAGCCTTACTGAAATCAGTATAAAGTACATCCACCTGCCCTTTGCGATCTAGGTGCGATGCAAGATACTGTGTCACGCAGGCTAAATTGGTTATGGTTGATCTACCGACTATAAAACCATTGAAACAATTGAAATCTGTACAATGGTAACGTGTTTTTATTCTTGGAATATATCTCCAAATGGCGTAAGAAAGAAGTAAATATGAGAAGCGAAACAGGGGAATGTTGATTGAATTTTTTAATTCGTAAAGTACCTAAGCTCATGAAATTGAGCAAGAAATGATTAAGTGCGTTAATTGAACCAAAGAGTTAATATACGCTAAGGTTCAAAAATACTAATCCATAAACACTAAAGGAAGAAATACCAATATCCTTCAACGTTGTCTTCGAAGAGGAGAGGACGTATGTACGTACCTATATAATTTTTGTGCAAAATGTATTTAGTGAAGTGAGATAGGGATAAAAGATACATACGCGATCTGCCAAAATTCGCAATGTGGAATTTATCAAAAATAGCGTGAATTTATAGACCTCTTTTGGTATTAATTTCTCCACGCAATTTCTTACTCTGTATAGAGTGTGAAAGCAATAATTTAATTTATTCGAAGTAAATGTTCATTACTGATAAGAGCAAAAGCACAGATATACTAATGAAGGAATTTCCCAGACATCCCTTTTTATGAATTTTAGTAATCCTGTATAAACATAACCGAAATTGCGACAATCTGACCCTTTAAGTTGGGGTTGGTCAACTTAATATATAAAGTGTTTCACGAAGCAGCCTTTTAGCTATATTAGTACAATCAACGCCAAGGTTTGTGGTGCTAATGTGCTTAACCACTAGATATATATATATATACTTATCATCGGCGTTTTAAGTTCATTGCTGACTATAATCTTTTATATTAAATTCGTCCACAGCTTCTACAGATATTTCACATTTAACTCGATTCCAATCGCAAACATCTGCCATTTCCCCTTCTGCGCGTTATTTAATTTTATCTTGCGAAAAATTTATGTAAAATGAAAGATAAATAACAGTTCTAAACCTAACGGTTTCATTGGGCGCGCAACGCCACCATTTTAAAACGATTTATTTCTAAATGTATAATCGCCGACACGTGGCGGTTGGCTCATTGGAATTGTAAATGTCGCAAACAACCCTTTCAACAATTCCGGACCGTATTGAAAGGGAACGCGTGTGCGGTTCAAATAGCGCCCTATGTTACGAACGGCACACGAATCTACCCTTGAGCGGTGTGGTGGAGAACCAGGATGTAGGAGGGAGACGAGATCGCACTTACGTTCGTGTAGGCCTGTACGAGATGAATAGGAAGGTAATTTTTTTTCTGTAGATGAAATACGTAGAGGTATATAGGTATAGGTACATATCTTTGTTCTAGGTAAAGTTGTTAAAGTAAAACATGAAAAAATCATGTTAACAGGATAAAATAAATGAAACAAAAGGAGTAACGAGATTTCAAAGTAATCAAGGGTAACACAGATTGCTTACTGTGCAAGTTTGACTGGTTTTACGTGTTTATAAGACTCGAAAGAGGATGGAATATTAATTTGAACCTTTTTACATGAATCTAAAACATCGTGGTTGTGCTCATGCTAACAAATAAAATCTTGGGTTGTAAGTGATATATATTTCCCAAATGATACATTCATTGTCGAGCTAACTGTAGGCGAGGAAGCTATCTATGTTAAGTACATGTCGACGGTTAAATTGGAGAAATAGATATCAAATACAATTCAAGTTTTTATTTTTAAAGATTTTCTGTTTTTCTCCAATTGAAGCATTTATTGATGAACGGAGATTAGTAAATTGTTTAAACCGTTTCTTTATACCAGATCAAGAAAAGTTTATGGTAAATGAGAAAAATATATTGGGTTCTGATGAAATATGCAGTGGTCTTAACAAAGATTATTTCCCACATCTTTTTCCTTAAATATGGCAACACTTTGAGCATGCCTAGACAGCAAATTGATACAGATATGCTTTGCAATTTTTTCCTTATGAAACAAAAATGTTCTTTGATATTAATTCATCTTCGGAAAATATATCCAATTTCAAGCTATCCCTATTAATAAACACACTGTTCGGACTATTCCTCCCGCACAAAATACAAATTAATTCTGTTTCGAGAATACGTGTATTCCTGTCATTAAACTCTATAACCCAATTCGGTAATATATAATTCATCTGCCCCTATAGCGGATTAAGATTATTATTGAAGTTAAAAATATTTACTTATGTGTTTCAAATTTAAAGATATTGATGTTTCTTATTAAAAGAATCATTCACAAAAATCTATTCATCGTGTGCATCCCGAATGGGCGAGCAGTGCCCACCTTGTGACCCAGTACTGGGCGCCACTGTAAATATTTCAGTTATTGTAAATAAATAAACAAATAAATATTCAGACTAAAAAAAAATTGAGAGTTATAAAATAAACAATTTCCAATTACCAAGCAATGAAGAACAATTCAAATTACAAAATTGTTTAAAAATTGCCAAAAACTGATTTCCAACACTAAATATTTCAATTAAATAAATTTGTTTTTGTTTATATTTTATGTTATCCTTTATGCTGCGTAACCTATATTCATCAAACCGTTTTACGTTCTCAATTTACTTCAAAGGTGTGTGAGAATATTCCTATTGAAAACACTCGATTTTTTTCCATAAAAAACGACCCTTCCACCGCCAAAAACTTTACAGCCATCTCTCCCGTATACGTCTAGTGTAAATAGCGGTACAATCTGGCGATGGGATCATTTTACTTGAATAATCATTTTTACGCACAAAAAAACTGCATCGCATCCAAGAAGTAGGTCGCAAGGTGCGCGCTATAAAGCACCCTCCGAAAAAAAAACGGAATAAACGAATATAAAAATCCTGTTTCCTGGGAAAAAATAAGGGTTTAAAGACACCCCTTACCTCGACGGATCCCTTTTTATATTATACTGGAAAAAAACGTTATCCCTTCGAAATTTTGCATCCGTCCGTTCCCAATTCGCTGTTTGCCGATATTGGGTAAAAAAAGAGAAGAAATGCGTTTAGATTGAGGCTACCTGCGTTTACCGATGTTTTGGATTTTTTTAAGGAAAAAAGATATATGTATATAGAAGTGCGGAGGAAAGGGAAAAGATATATCAATTTCGTGTGAATTTTATGTGAAAGATTTAGACAAGAATGGTTTCTTTTTGAAGAGAAAATTTACCTACCCGACTTTATAAATTTGAAAGGTGATTGATTGAGAAAGAATTTCGTTTTGATGAATTCACGCGGTTGGTTAAATAATTCCAGTACCTTAAAGGATTAAAGTAAAAGCGAAAAGCTCGGAATCAGCAATTTAAGTTTTTACTTTTCATAATTATTACGCTTAATCGTGTTGAAAATTTAAACTATTTATGAATGTATAGGATGCTTCTTAAAAGATGAAATGGGTAAAAGGGATGATTACGACAAGAGCAAAATACTGTGGGGTGTATAAAGAAATATATAGGATAAGAAAGATTAAAATTGAAAAATCAAAGCAAAAATTATGAATAAAATTTGGACAAAATCAATTGGGGAATCTAATAAAATATGAAGATAAAATAATGTCCAGGTGAACAGACAAAAAATGGGTATAGTATCCTAGGAACCTTATGGAAATCAATTGTATTTCCTCGAGCCCTTATATTGTTTTTTGTTATCTTAGCTATCATCACCTTGTTAAGCATGCATTTGGACTATAAACTCACATGTAATTAACGCATAAATAAAAGACGGAAACAAACGGACTTGTAGATAAAATAAAGGGTGCTGGCTACTGGGACGAAAACCTAAGCTCACATTTGGAAACAAGATTCTGATTTACAATGGAAGAATTAGACCAGTATGTGTGGGTTGAATTTCAGGGATGTGCCAGCAAGTCAAACTGGACTATAATGCAAATTGGTCAATCTGGGATACTACACATGATTACCAATGTACCCTGGTATATAGCCAGTCAAACACTCCACGATGAATCGAGAGGTGTATGGCTCCGCAACATATTGGAAGGTAATGCCAACGAACCAATGCCTAATGGCCGTTCGAAGAATATAATTAAAGTCCATTCATTTTAAGATAACAGCGTTGGAAAAGATAGGAGAAAATATCTCTGCTTACTATTGGCTGAAATCCACAATAGATTTATGCATACGAAATGGATATAAACTTCACGCAATGAATTTATGTTGGATGAAATGATATATCACTGATAACTACGTTTCATATGTTTACTATAATGTCATTTGTCAAATTCAGTCGTTGCATTCCACTCTGATTCCACTGATTGTTGTTTGTGTGTTATAAAAAATCGCTTGGAATCTCTATAAGAGTATGTACCAGGAAAAAACGCAAAAGTGTTTGTATATCGGTCAAAATTGATCAGAAATTTGATCAATTCTTATTTTCACTTACACCTTTCGTTTTTTCCTTAACCGTTTGACTGCTAAGGAGCGCTATCGCGCTCTTGTTATGTTACTCCAAAAATGCGAAGAGCGCGATAGCGCCCCCGGTTTTTTTTTATGGCAAGACTGCGGAGAGCGTAATAATCCTCCTCCAAAACAGCAGAGTGTGTGCGTCCAGTGAAGCACGTTGCGTTTTCGGAGCATACGATTTTTAATTGTTCTAATAATATTACATATTTCAAATTTACTTTTTCTCTGTTAAATAACGGTAAAAACAATGCCTAATATTTGGAGTGAAACTGACTCGGAATCGTGGACTGATTGGTATTTTTTAATTTTTGTTGTTGCAAAGCAATACAAGTGAGTTTATTGTATGAAAAGTGTTTTACATTTTTTCCCATATACGCGCAATTAGTACCGCAGTTTTGGCATATGTCCGAAAAAATACGTCAGCAGCCAGACGGTTAACACACGTTTCTTCGACATCCATATCATCGCTTATTTGTTGGACCTGTTCGTTAGCTACCAGTTTCTCAAGTTGCACGCCGATATTATCGGAACTAAAAACTTCTGCTTCCTCCGCGAAACGCACTTTTTTCTTTTTAGGTGTGAGATCGTCACTACTGTCTTCCAAATTCGATCGTTTCCGTTTCTTTTCGGACGTCGTTTCGTTATTACGCTTACCGATTTCCATATCGGAGTCGATCTCCAAGATGTTCAGCAGTTCCTGGCGAGTCATCACTGAAGAGGAACCGGAATTCGAACTAGTGACTTTAAGACTAGCTACAATATAGGAAATTTGAAGTGCAATCGAGGAATTTTGGAGGAGCGTAGAGACCGAAGTAGAGGGTGTGCACAGTTGAAATTTTTAGCGTGTGCTGAGCATATATGGCTAACTATGCCTGCAAAGTTTTACGCGATTCTGCTGTCCACAAAATTTAAAGTTGAGCGACAATATAGGAAATTTGAAGTGCAATCGAGGAATTTTGGAGGAGCGTAGAGACCGAACCAGAGGGTGTGCACAGTTGAAATTTTCAGCGTGTGCTGAGGATATATGGCTAACTATGCCTGCAAAGTTTCACGCGATTCTGCTGTCCACAAAATTTAAAGTTGAGCGACAATATAGGAAATATAGGACTTTCCTATATTTTGTGGGGGTTTGTGGATTTTCTTGTCCTTATCCATCGATTCCTCCTCGTCCTCATCTATTTCGATCGTTGCGACTATACCGTCCTGATCTGTAGCGCTCTTGAAACTGTCATCGTTGCCTCCTGCATCGGGTGTTTCTGCTCTTAGCGCCTCGATTTCTCCCATTTCAGACTCATCTACTTCACCTGATTTGGTTGGTGATTCTTCGCCAACTACAAGTACAGTGCTTTCAGGTAAAGATTCATCTTCGTGTACGATACTTGAATTCGATTGCTCTTCATTTACGACAGCGTGTGAAGATTCTCGTTCGGTTTCACCACCCAAACACGATTGGTCTCCATTACGACAGCTTCTCTTTGTTTTTTGGGTACAATACTTGAACTCGATTGTTCTTCTATTATGACAGGAGTTTCATGTGAAGATTTTTCTTTAGGTACAGCGTTTGAACTTGATTGCTCATTAAGTATAACACAATCTTCATGTGAAGATTCTTCTTCGGATACAATATTTGAACTTGATTTCTCTTGAATTACAACATTATCATCACCCGGAGATTCTTCTTCGGGTACGTCATTTAAACTCGATTGTTCTCCATTTTTAGTAGATTCAACGCTATCTGCTTCCTTCGGATCTACAGATTTTGTTTCTTTTGGCGAATCTTTATTCAGAGATTTTATTCATTTTTCTTTAACCGTATCGTTAACTTCCTCTGCAGATTCTCGCGTGGACTTTTTCTCTTCAACACCATCGTCTGTTTCATCATTTTCATCCTTGGAAGTTTCATCGACACCTTTCTTTCCATTGGTCTTCACTTCCTTATCAACATCGTCATTATTGCAAGATTTTCTTTCTTTTTCTCTGATCGTATAGTTAACTTCATTTGCAGTGCCCCGAAAGTTTTGAACATCTTGTATATCTATAGAAAAGAACACCTAGTTTCTAAATCCATGCATAAAAAAATAACCAATAAGGTTATGTATTATAGTTTATGATTTTCCGTGAACTATAATTATCTATTATTTTAATCAGCTGTTCCTATTGAAATAAATTTGAATTTGCCGGTATCACATATATATTCTTATTGCTCCTGTGTGATACGTCCGCAGATCACAGCGCCCACTACTGTTTTCTTAACGCGAATGGAGTTTAGACTAGAGTTTTTCTCTTTGAGCATTGCATTATGCCGTTGAAGAATTTGTTAATTTAATGTGGTATATTAGTACGTAAGTTCTATGTTATTGTTCAACATTGTAAAGATATGACAATGTGTTTTCAGTTTTTCTTCTGACATATACAATCTATCTAACTAATGGTAGAAGATTAAAAAGAATATGGCGAGCAAACATGAAGCAAGAAATCACTGGAGAACATGTCATCAAGTCAATCAAAAAAAAACGACACATCAGCTCATAGGAAAGTATATAGTTTTAAAAAGAGAATTACCTATAAAAGAAATCCATTAAAATATTTTTCTGAATATCCCAATATCACACAAGGGATGGCAAAAGACGCAGTAACTTTTCAATGTTGTAGCAACGTAACCGGCGCCGCGTCCTTGCATTATCAAGATGTTATAAAATTTCTCCGTCGACTTTAACAATAAAGAAGTTGCGCACAATAAAATTTCATAAATAATTTCCCGGGATAATTGCTTTATCCCGCGCTCTCTCCCCGACCGGGCTGTTCGGCTCGCCCTTTATAACACACGGTAAAGCTCCCGAGTAAGTTTAATATAAGAGTGTTTATTATTGAAGAAGTTTGCCCCGCGTCCGCATACGGAATATCCGATCCAATATTCATGAGCCATAAGGGCGGGAATCGTCCGCTCCGACATTAAAATCAATACACAACACAGCCTCGTATATATGCTCTTTAATATATCTGCAGTTCCTCATTCCAACGGATCGTAGCGTCGGCTAACGTTTTAATAATGAATTAATAAACAATTTCGAAATGCAATTTTCCACACAAGCTTTCCTTTTTTTTTCTTTTCACAACAAGTACACTGCATTAAATAAGATTAATGGTGGAGGAGATTTTAAGAATAATTTAGTTGTTTGCTTGGCAGCATTTCGTTTGCAGTATTGGTTGAGGTGAAGAACTAACAGTAGTAGAAATTACTCTTGTTCAAAAACCTGAAAAGTACCCCAAAAATGTAGCATATTACCGACCTATTAATTTTTTCGCAACAATTTCGAATAGGCATCCCAGAAAAACTAGTATTAAAAAGAATTTACCCCAATTTTACACCTAATGACTGGATTCCACACACAAAAGTGGTAGATTCAGAACTCAAACGAAGAATGAAGTAAGTTTCTGCTTTATATGTCAACAACTCAGGTGTACCACAAAGCAACGTTTCAGGACCATTATTATACCTTTTACGTACCTCAAATCTGACAACAGCAGAATACTGCGTACATTCCTAGATGACACGGTGATTCTTACCTCCCACGTGATCACACTACGGACCACTTAAATTTGGAAAGTCAAGTGGCGCCAGGCGCGACCGCAGTTTCCACTTCTTCCAATTTTGACCTTTTCCGTATGCCTTACACATTTTATATGTTGATCTTGTATAGTAAGCACTTGGTATTGGTTGTATTTTTCCATTTATTTTAGAATCTTGAGGTTTATGATCAACTATTTTATTTAAAAAATTTACATTTTTTTGTGTGTCGGCCATTTTAATTGGGTACATATTAATGTGTTCTAATTCACTCACAAACCTATAAATGTATGATCGGGTAGAGGCGCATAGTAGAAGTGTTCAAAATGCCATTATGGATATGAGTTGGACGGTAAATTTGCGGTTTGTAATTCAGTTGAAACATTGAATTTATTTGAAATTTACCGCCTTAGAAAATTAATTTCTTCAAATGCTGTAGATGGATAAGGAATTATCTGTAGTAAGCATCTCTAGGATCTATATCAAAGATTTATGAATTATTTACATTAACTGGTACTATCAGTGGTAGCATCAGTGATTAAAAATACTCGAGTACTTCATGCCAAGTACATTCGATACGCTGTGTTCCAAAACTCCCTCTCATCACTAATAATTACTGCTATAGGGCAGGCAGGATGAAGATCGGTGCACATTATGATTGTGAGTGACGTCTTATACGGCGCTGTTGCCAAATCACGTTGCGAATGACTTTTCAATTAATAAATATATATTAGCCTATATTATTTATTTCTGTTGTAGGTATTTATTAAAATGATGGTATTGCTACGAAAATAATAGTAATAATAATAAATAATAGTAATCCTAATAAGAAAGAAATGAGAAAGGTATATTAAGTAGAGTATAATGTAACATTTATTTGCTTCTAGATGTAACATCAAGAAAACTAATTGTTAGAGTATTGAGATAAATGTCAAAATTCTTTAATATTAATCACAACATGGAAGAACATCTGAGGATGAATGTGTACAATGAAAAGTATGAAAGAGTTAATTATGTAACGGATGCTACACTAAATTGTAATAAATAAATCCACAGATATTTTTATTTTATTTATTAGTTTATTCACTATCAGATTCACTATCGATTCGCTTTCTCCAAGGCGTATGATTAATGTACTCACATCTTCTTTATCGAATCCTACGTCCCAGCACATGAAAATTGCATTTTCGGTATGTCGAATTGTATTTTTCCATGTTGCACTTTTGGTAGTGCTTAAGGATTGTTCCCACATTTTAATACATTTGTCAGTACCATGCCCATCGCGAACAATGTGGCTGTTATAATAAGTTTTCGTGATTGCCCAAATATTTTCAATTGGGTTAAATATGATGTGATACGGAGAACTTTATGACCATGGTATTTTGCCCGGTTATCAACAACATATGATTTTTGAGGCTTATTCCTATAATGTACCTAATGCACCTTCTGCCATCAGTTTTTATTTTCCTAACACTATCTCGAGCGTTGTCCTACCATGAGTGGCCAACGGAGCCATTTTCAAAAATCATCTAAATACACAAACTGCAATAGATTACTGCTCAAATTTTTAACATATGATTGCAAAAAAATTACTCTTGCATTTGCTATATGTGGCAATTTCATCAATCCTTGTCGAGGATTATCTTATTTCCAACAGAAACCTATTTCTTTTAAAATAACTAGTAGAGACCAAAGGCATCCATGAAATACATCCGACACATATGGATGATTTGGTAGCATCATCGATACCTAACACAGGTTTAGGCTTTTGTCGACTTGCTTTTGGATCTGTGAGGGGTTCATTGTTTTTTACAGTGATGTAGCACTAACAGACGATAGGCTAATATTTAAAACTGCAGCAACATGCTAAAATTACATAGATTGTGATACGTCATACGCTATCTTTGTGCAAATACATTATTTACTTCCCTCACTGCCGTAAAGGTATCAAAGGTTGCCCGTGAATATGAATACTATCACGTTCTTGTACGAAGAACGTTATTAACATTGCAACCATTTCCATTGATTGTTTACCTAAATATTTCGAGATTTTAGCATAATACCCTTGTAATACAGTCGCCAAGAAACGGATCACTTGAGATAAGAATTACTTTTCAAAAAATAAATAATATAGCAAAGAAAAAAGCCGTTAAATAAACAATAACGTAAGCGAATGGCATAAATATCAGCCAATATTTCATGACAGAAACAACAAACAACTATCGACAACGCTGTACACAAATACCAATAGTCAAGAAGAAATTCGAATTGCCTTAATTGATAATAAGCGCTTATAATAACTATTTAATTAGTGCAACTGATAATTAGTGCTAAAGTGATATAATATATAACTAATTACAAGTTAAACTATTAATTAAAATTCCATTGATATATGTATTTTAAAAATTGACAAATTCATATTGTACAGTTGGTAGTGTGACGTCATAAATCACGTGCATCGATATTTATCTCGCCACAATTTTAACTAAATAATAATATGAGTTCAAGTTCGTCATTATTCTAATTAACCGTGAAAAATGGACAACTGTATTAATTCAGCACACAACACAGAACTCGTATCGGACCGAATAAGCGTCGGAATATTACGAATTACGCCGAATTAAGCCTCCTCCCGAACCGATTAAGGCGCATCCGCTCTCTCTCACTCTCTGATGGAAATCCTCATAAGCGGAAAGCTCCACATGTCACATCGTGCATTTTAAATCCGGCAAATAATACGGGAAGACGTCCAACGCCCCCTAGCGTCCGTTTCCTACGTTCGTTGATTACTCGCGAGCGAGGAGGTTCCGCGAATTTCGCGTTTCCCGCTCTATGTTGAGACGTAATATTCCCCGGTCGTGTTTCTAAATGCACACGTAATATTATGACATCGTAGATGTGTACAGTGTGATTTTAAATTTCTTAGTTTACACTTACCGCCACATCAAATTGTTACTAGGTTGGTTATACGGGAATTGATCATCAATCTCTTTCATATTGCGCCAATACTAGCTTCACGCAGTACGATATTGTATTACGATGTTATCAGTGTGTTAGTGTATGATCTAACGAGTAACATCGATATACTGAAAACAAGCAAACTAAACAATATTTAAAAGCGCTCCACACGCTAGACGTCTAGGGTTAGTGCTGAGTATGGCAACTTCGTGACCGAAATACGTATATAGTTTATATATATTTATGCGGTATGGAGTGTTTTTAAGTTTTGTTAAGTGCTAGTGATGTGCCACAGCTCCCAAGATGAAACCAATCTTTATTATTATTATTTACTTTCAAATATCAGTAGTTGTAGGAAGCAAGCTAATTTAAAAAACCAAAAACTAAAATATATCAACAACTATTTGCTTTTGTATAATGCATATTGTGCTAAATTGCAGTTTGAATTTTTATTGCATCTAAATTTTGTATAGATTTTCTTCGATCTGTCCTTTCTTGTAGTCCCCCAATCCTTTTTGTAACTCATTCTTACATAAATACAGTACAATATGTATGTTATCAGACAAGGTAAAACAAAATTCTTTTCTATAGAAGAAAGAAACACTTAATGCCTAAAAAATTAAACCAAACTAAATAACGTAACTTTAGTTTTGTGTTCTCTGGAACAGTTCCAAGATAAACAAAAAATTCAGACTTAAATTTAATAAACCCTCCTAAAAATCTCTCTGACACGACTGTTCTATATGCACACCTATTCTTTTCTCCGTTATCTTCAACTACAAACCTTCCAATAAGATCAACTAGTTAGATAGAACCGTTTTAAAACCTCTTACCTTATCTACCATTGCCTATTTTTTCTTCTGATATTTCCGTACCTACTTCTCCAGATTAAATGATCTCTTCTTTACTGGCACTCTTCTTTATTTCCTTATATAGTTTTCCTCTATATGTTTCCATTACATCCTCCTTCAATTCCATTTTATACCCCTAATATCATATTATATCTTCATTATTGTCATCTGGAATTTCTCTTATATTTTCGCTATTCAAAGTTGTTTTTGTTCATTGCTTTTCTATTATCCATTCCACTTGAGAGTGTATTACTATTTGTGCTTGCATGGTTTATTGCACCATGTGTGCTTTCTTGATTTTGTTTACGCGTGTATTTGTTATTTTATATTTTTTCACCTTTTTAGCAGTTTTTCTTTAACACCCAACTAACTAGTATCCTTTAGATTGGTGACTTATTTAACATTTTATGCAACTCTATAGTTTTCTATTATTTCTTCTAATCTGCTCATTTTGCGTAATCCTTTTATTACACGTGTGGCGGCGTTGTCCGATGTCTAGACAGCCGAATCGCGTGAAACAACTGCGCATACCCTCTGGTTCGGTCTCTATGCTCCTCCAAAGTTCCTCGATTGTGCTTCAAACTTCCTAGATTGTCGCACAACTTTAATTTTCTTCCGACAGTTCTAGACAGCCGAATCGTAAAACTTAGCAGGCATAGTTAGCCATGTATGCTCAGCACACGCCGAAAATTTCAACTGCGCATACCCTCTGGTTCGGTCTCTATGATCCTCCAAAGTTCCTCGATTTTCAGTCTTCACTCTTCAGTCTTCCCATTGTCTTTCTTGTAATTTTCGATCCTTCATAGTTTTTCTTATCCTCTCTTCGGCCCTTTCTCGTTCTTTTTTGGACTTCGTAACCACTTCATAGTTGTGGATGTCGTTTTTGTCTCATTCGTTGAACATGGTCGTACCAGGTTAATTATTTCCATTCAATACCCTTCATAACTGTGTCCATTATTCCCATCTGTCGACGAATTTCCTCATTTCTATATATGCAATATAATTTTGTTCCCGTTTCTATTAGAGATGGAAAATCATAAGCAGCAAACAACAAATTTGTGTCATCTGCATCGCAGGAAGTAATTTCGTAAATGTCGTTTATAAAAATCAAAAATAAAAGTGGTCCTAGCATGCTACCCTGGTGTACCCCAATATAGAATACGTCGCACATGAAACATCATCCACTCTAACTGTTTGCCGTCTATCCGCTAGGTATGACTTGAACCATCCCAAAGCCACACCCCTTATGCCGTAGCACTCAAGTTTGTCAAGCAGTATTGTGTGTGACATGGGATCAAAAGCTTCCAAGCTAAGGTCCAAGAAGGGACCACAAACTAGGTTATTCTCCTCCAAGTTAGCTAATATCCAATCAGTATACGCGAACAATGCTGTACTGTAATGAAACCGTGTTGATTTTTATTAATGAGATTATGCCTGCTGAAAAAAAAACAGAAACTGCTCAACAACCACGGCTCCAAAGATTTTTATAAACGTTGTTAATTGGCTGATCGGCGTATAATTGCCTATTTTGTTGTGTTACCCTTTTTCGTATGTTGGTATGACAACTGCATGTTTTAGCAAAGTGGGAAATTGTTCATTTATAAAAGAGGTATTAATTATTTGCAGAAGTAACAAAGTTATAAAGATATTTGTACAACTTTGTATGTTCTTATGCGGAAGTTATGCAGCGATCCGAATATTAGACCGCCTGTATATGAGGTACACACACCTACATATACCTATCCCATATACAAAGACGCGTTGTCAATACCTAAACAGAGCCGCTGTGCGTGTATATATGAAGTATATAAAACCCTTAGATCCCGTATCTCTCCGGGATTGATATCGAAATCATGCCCCGCCAATAGAAATGCGTTTTAAAATAAAATATCGCCTCCGCGGCCACCCCTACCGGTGCGAAGGGGTGGTTCACCGGCATTGGTGCATATCTAATGGGGACGCGGCGGCTGCGCGAGCCCGTTATCAAATCTGAATATGCGTCGGACGTACGAGAACCATACCCCGTCCCTGCAGCCGCCGCCACCGCCACCTCGAAAAGGAAGAAAAGAAAAAACACCCGGGATCCGAGCGGTAACGCTTTTGAATCGTCCGTATTCGCGAAACAGCGCCTACGATCGCGCCGATGACACGTCGAAGATACCGGGGCCGTATCGTAAGCGAGAGAATCGGGTGCTTAATGGGGTAGCGAGATGGGTCATATAAGCGAGGATTTTATTGTAATTCGCCAACAATCGTTTGGATAACTTTCTTTCTTTGGTTCTTCGGGATCTTTCGGCAAACTTTCCATTACTTATTTCCCAGTTCTATTCTAATTACGGCAGTTGTGAGTTGGCGAACTTTTTATTACGCTGATGCGTATGAAAATCGCTTCTCTCACCATCGCAGATTATGTACTTCATAAAAAAAGCACTCTATATACGTGCAAAGCCACATATTTCGCAATTACACCACGATTTCATGGTAGGAAGGTCAACTGTTACAAACCTGGTAGAAGGCACATGGTTAGTAAGTCAGTCCATCGATAATAGACAGCAAGTTGTTGTAATTTCTATAGATTTTGTAGAGGCGTTTGAAACTATCGACCACATTACCCAGATCCAATATATCCAAATAATCTGCTTTTGGATGCATGCCTACAACTATAAACTTAATGCATTCTTACATCTAGAACAGATCGCTGTACGTTTCTTTTTACAACTGATTCCTATCTAGATACACCTATACAGCCTTTGTTGAACAGCTATAGTTATACATCAGTTACTTTAAGAAAAAAGCGTTGGGCAAGATATTTTGGACGGTTGCTATTGGCTAATACGTAAGGCAAAGTTACACACGACGAAAAAAGTTGTCTGTGAATACGATAACATGAAATATTATTGTTCGTTACGTTTTTGTAATGTCAGTTGTCAAATTTCTTCGGTTGGTCTTGGTTGTCTGTTTGGTTGCCTCTTGTGTTTTTCGTTATATTATTTGTTTAGCATATTGCAGAACAGAAAGTAGAATTATAATACTCTAGATATTTGGAGTGATAATGGCTTTGTTGAAAATGGGTTGACTTTTATTACAAAATTAGAACTGTTCTCACGTAAGATTGGACTAATATCAGCACTTTGGTAGTGCATCTTTATGGTGTATTTTATTCGTGCTGGATACACAATGTAAGTAAGGTTTATTATTATATCATTTAACATATTTGTGTATGTAAGTAGTAATCGATTATTGTATAGTATATCATTGCAGCACATGTCCCTCTGAATTTAATTCAATAGAAAGGTACCCAATTGCCTATCTTCAAGCGCTTTATACTATTGGTACATTAACGTTTAGATTTTCGTTTTAAACAATATATATTCAGAAATTACTTCAGAGATGGGTGTAGGTTATTGATAGATATATCAATGCACATTTGAATCCAAAAATAGCCTGAATTCTAAGAACAGATTTCCAATCATATTGGGGGTATACGAAAATCAAGTGCCCTTGTTAGAATGTCTATTGTAGGTTAGGTATAGGATACGGTGGCTTAAAATAAATTTAAGTTAAAAAATACCCCTTACCACCTTGTTGAGT
>JARFOC010000355.1:176939-199607 GCA_031763485.1 Osmoderma eremita | reverse complement strand
GCTCTAGCCGACAACTGAAATAACGTCAAGACATGTTCTCTTATACTACATATCTATGCATGCATATTTTAGGTGGAATCCTGGAAAATAAAAACTAAGGGTGATGGGGAAATTCTGAAAACATCATTTCTTTCAGCATGCAAATGTATATGGGAAAAAGGCATTTTTGTGCTAGGGACAAACATCTTGTTAACCAGTGTAATCGGACTCAATATGTTTAAAAAAAGAAAGGTTAAGTGTTTGTTATTTAGCTGTGACTTATTATGCTTATTCATCCAATTCATCTGTGATTGGATCCTCACAAAATTGGCAAATTTTAAAATACAATTTTTCAGAAATTATTTAAACAAACGTGACCGATATATTTTGATGGTATGTTAAGGTAAACCTAATTGATACATAACCGTATTTCAATCTGTGATTTCACTGTCACTTGTTATGTATATATATATTTAGCTACGATCTAGCTCCAATTTGATTCTCATAAAATTTGCAAAAATTTTGAAATACAATTTTTAAGAAATTATTTAAATCAACTTGATTACGACACCTTATTTTAGTATTAAGAGGAAACTTTAATTGATACCTAACGGGGAATAGTCTGTGATTTGTGTGTGAGTTATTGTGATTATTTAATGTCACCTATCTTTGACCTTATAACTTTCATATACACACTGTTGCCGCTATAGATAGTATAGATTAAGCTAGCATTAGACCTGTGACAATAGATGCCCATAAGGGAAACATAACTCAACAGTTGGTAAAAAGAGCTATTTTTCGGTAAGTTTTTAGATAAATCAACGCTATTTTGTGTGAAGGAAATGTAGACTGCTTTTATATCCTATAGGTAAGTATTTCACTTTCTTTAACATCAGTGTTGCTCATAAAAGCTACTAAGAAATTAATGTTATTGAGGTGGTGTTCTGTGTGGTGCATATCTCCCAGAGTGCTACGTCTAACATTTTCCATTGTAGACTCTGCTGAGGATGCCCGAAGTACGTTCTTGACACATCAAGGTGGTAAGGGTATTTGTTTTTTATTTTTACTATTTTAAGCAACCGTATCCTATTATCTTATACATAAAAGCTACGTTCTCTGAATATATTAAATTATATTTTGGACCGAACATTAATGTATTATCTTATTCTTGATTGAATAAAACAAACCGCGCCTTGATACAATAAACAAGTTCTAAAGATTTTGATTTCTTTTCCACTTTTGGCACTTTCGCACCACTGTATGTGGTCTTTCAAGGAACGGATTTGGATACGAATTTTTTTCCCCCACCACGGGAATGAATGGTGGTTTCTTTATGATTTTAAACTCTTGGCGTAAGCGAAATGTGGATGAACTAGGGCAAAAATAATGTAACTAATGCGACACAATTGGGTAACCAATACTATACATCATTCACCTTTAAGAAAATAGCTTTGGGAAAGATAGACTTATATTTTTGTACGTTTGCTATTGGCTAATACGTAAGGCAAAATTACAGACTAAATCTATATTTTTCTTAAACATTGTACTAAAATATTTGTCATTAGAATTTAGTGTTATTTTAAAAAGAAATTGACAAAGGTTATAATAAAATTGACATTTTACTTTCAAATTACCCGCCATTATTTAATCGAGTTAAATTTTGGCAGTGTTGTATAGACGCCGATTGCAGCGCTATCTACATGTTCTAAAATTTAGCTACCGATGAGACGAGGGAAGGTCGACCTATCGGCTACCTCTGTAAACTCGCCTTTAAAATTTGCCGTGACGTTTCGATTCGACTGTCGCGTACCTCGAGTCAGCCGGAAGTGCACCTGTGATTCCTTAATTTTATCATTATTTATTCCATCCAGGTAATTAAGGCGGACACATATTTGTCGGGGTTCACCTTAAGGTAGGCTTTGAATACTTATAACCCGTCACGTTGTTTGATATTCACACAAGATAAATTCCTTTGGTTGTTGTTGTTGTAGGTATCCTCGTCGCTATAACGCGACGTCTCTTACAATGTTAATTTTACGGCTACGCTAGGAGAAGTTGAATTTTCGTAATACCCGAGCTAAAATCGCAACGAAATGTATGAGAATATTTAAAAAAATGTAAGACGTTATGCCATTATTTCTTCACATGACACTAAATTTGTTTTAATCCACCATTATGAGTCCAAAAGGTAATTAATTAAAGCAAGAATTTACGAATTATTTCGCTAAGAAGCAAATATTTTTATAAATTTTCTACGCTTAATCGTGAGAATTTCTCAATGCAAACGATATGAAAATTGTTATTATATTCTCAATGTAATTATTATTTCGGAAAGCGTTAAATATCATGCTCTGTTTCTGAAGATATGAATCTGAATATATGTAACACGGGTCCCTAATTTTAACCAGCATTTCGCTAGTTACACACAGACAAACTTATATATACATTAGACGAAAAGAGATCAGCTTGTGCAAAAATATGTAAATTAAATTTTAAATATTGCTACCACGATTTATTATACTAATGTTAAGAAGCTGTTAAAAGGGAATATACTATGGTTTCTTCCATGTTAAACTGTTACTTTTACGATTCGTTGATTGTTGTTGATTTAAATTTTAAAACCATAAATCTTTTTCCCTTGGTGAGTTTTTCAGGAGAAAATTAAGTTCACATTTCGGTAATTTACGCATGGAGATGTACACTCGATTATCATTATGGCTCTTGGTTGAGTTGTTACCTTAAATTATGAGGTGTATTTTGCAAAACATATCAAACAAAGTGTTTCGACTAAATATGATCTGCAATTATATGGGGTAACCAAATAAGTTCTTGCGGTTTTTATATAAAGTAAAGTTGCATAAACATTTTTTAAGTTGTTGATCGATAACGCTCGTTTGTTATCTGTCACCTACTTTAGCATGAAATATTCTTTTATCGGATACATACACATTCTATATTTTTTGCTTAATTCCCAGTTTTAAATCATTGAAAATGGTATCGAAGAAAATTCCAGGTTGCTTATTCTATGAGTACAAACTTGGTACTAAAGCTGGAGTGGGGGTACGAAAAAAAAAATGTAATGCATTCGGAGATGATGCCGTAAGTGACCGAACAGCACACGATGAAGCACGCTCTGGGAAAGCGAAGATCATGAACAATGAGGAAATTCAATAGGTTGTGGCGGAAAATCCAGCACAACGTGCTTAGAGGTTGCAGAAAAGTTCAATGTGAGTGATGAAAGGATTCGTTTGCATCTTCGTCAGCTAGGAAAGAAGTGGAAGTTAAGCAAATAGGTCCCAGATGATTTGCCAAATTATAAGAAATTAAGTCGTTTTACCATTTGTTAGGCAAACATTTCACGCAACGATAAAGAACCAATTCTTGATCGGTTGTTAACCTGCGACGAAAAGTGGATGTTGTAGTCAAATTCTAAGCATTAGTGTTATTGGTTATCGCCTACTGATTCGGTACCATACAATCCCAAAGATTTCTTGCATCCAAATAAGATTTTATTGTGTGCTTGGTGGACAACAAAAATAATGGTCAATTATGAGCTTTTGGAAAAGGGTCAAACCATCACTGCTAACTTGTATTGTGAATAGTTTCCGCGAGTACAAGCAGCACTCATCCGAAAACAGTCTTACTTGGTCAATCGATAAGAAGTGATATTCTTACGGGATATCGCCAGGCCGCTACCTAAGAGTGGCACGCCAAAAATTACTGGGGGCGTGTTATTGAGTAGCCGGGCTTCTCAATAACACGAATCCAATGAGAAGAAAGCACCTTTTGAGTATCAGTCTTTTACTCTTTAAATTCTTTAGTATTTTAGAATGGAATTGCTCATTAGCCTCAGACATCATTCATCCTATTGTTACGTGAGTTTCATAACGGTGCAAATAGGAATTCGGACAAACAATCCTGAATCCCCAAAGTTTGAACTGCAATATTTTCGATGTCCGCTTCCTTTTTTGCAAATTTCCGGATCTCACCAATCACAAATTATACTTTCTGGTCCCTATGGAGTTCCTTATTTATAATGTATCAACGTGCTATCTCTACAATGTTTCTTAATACTTTGTTTTGAAAGCTTTGTATAATTTTTATGTTAATCTTTTTGGTATAACCCCATAGCTGGATAACATAGGTCCAAACCGGCTTCAATATTCGCTTATATAGGAATAGCTTATGTATCTACTGATAAATCAGAATTCTGTCCAAATAGCCAATAGATTTTTCTATAGCTACTACTCAACTTCTCCTCAGGAAATATCCGTGAAGGATGATGTTCTTTTAATGAAAATAACAATTTCAGTTTCAAAGACAATTTATTGTACCACTAAGTACAATATTGTTTCGCCACACTGTGGCGTCATCAGGTGGGTGAATAATGAGATTAATTAGACAGATCTACATATTTAGTTTTAAGGAAAGAAGGGGGGAGTTATACAGGTCTATTTGTTCATTAAATGCTAAGTCTGGTTTTGTATATATAATCCATCATAGTTGTTGTTGAAACTGTGGTTATAGTCCATACAATGGTTTGCAAAAGTGGAATCTTTGTTCTTGTCTATGTAGTATTTTGCATATTCTGCAATTCTTTTGTCAAATGTTCTTCCGGTTTGGCCCACGTATACTTTATTACATTCACAAGTGAGTTTATAAACGCCCGAATTTGATCCTTTGTCCATTTTGTCTTTATTTGTTCTTTAAATATCTTTCGATGTTATTAGCTTAAAAAACAACAGCACTATTATTTGTCTTTTTTATTATTTTACCAATTTTTTTGAAGTTTTTCCTATATAGGGAATAGTTGTGGATTTGTTAGACGTGTTAATTGGAATTTTAAGGTATACTAATGATAAAGCGTGTGATATATGTTTTTTCTTAAGTATATTGTTGATGGTATCTGTTTTGTATCCATTGTTTTCGCCTATAGTGTATATTATATTGTGTTCAATATTATAATTGGCTTTACTGATGGATGTAATTATTCATTTGTGTAATATTAAAATACAAAATAGGATACGGTGGCTTAAAATAGTAAAAAATAAAAAATACCCTTACCACCTGTAATATTGATTGAAAAGCTGCTAATTTATGAATCATAGGGTGGTGTGAACTAGCGTGTATGGTTAAATCTGTGTGTGTTGGTTTATGGTAAATAACGAAACCGTGTTTCTCTGTTTCCAGTCCAAGAAATTTATTCTATTAGGTAATTTCCAGGTCCTGGGGATTTTGAGATTTTCACTTTTTTTTACGTGCTTCCGAAAATCATTTTTTGTTATTTCAATGGGATTAATGGATACATTTTGATCCTCTTCAAAATGAATAATTTCTTCCTCGTCGTCTTGATCCGTCAATAAGGTCTCGTAATGTTGTTCCTAACTCTTAATCCGTATTTTTAATACCCAAAATACTAAATGTCAAAACGATATATCGATTCAATATACTACAATTTTACATTTTAGAACTTCAGTCTTGAGTGTAACGAATTCCCACACATCCGTGGAAGATCATTTAGTTTTCTCAGTAAGCTGGGCAAAATCGATGGTAAATTAGTACGGTCTTGCTTCGTTATCGACTGAAAATTTCAATTGGCACGTATTCCGCTGTTATAAATTTCCGAGAAATCGCTTTTATTTTACTCTTTAGCTAGATCCCAAGTGGAAATTGTAGGTTCTATTTAAAATATCCGCTTGCATGTCAGCCATGCACCGAACCAATTTACAGATAAATTAAGACTTATTTCCTTTTGTTTCGCGATAGGGGTTGCAAAATAAAGTCATTTCAATTCCTATTCCTTTTGCGTTTTCGTAGAGATGGTATGTCTAACAGGGATTTCAAATACTTTCTTTCTGAATCTTTCAGATACGCAAGTAAAATACCCAGAGTGATTGTGCCGGTGCAAAATTATACTTCCAGCTCGCTCGAAGCTTCTTTACTGCTTCTTTACCGAAATACATATTTATTATCGCTAATGGTTTCTGGAAAACGGAAAAGGCAAACTACCTCTTTCGCCATGTCCCTAAAGGGCGCGACCAATACAGGTGAAGATCGTGCGTTTGCGAATGGTAATTACTCACCCGAATATTTTAGGTTATACATATTATTATGCAGGAGTCGTCGTAGAACTGGGATTGACTAAAAAATCCGCATGCGATTGTTTCTGGTTTTATTTTATCCTTTTTAATTGGCGCTTATACATTCGCAGCCAACCATGTTTTTTCGTTAAGAAAAAATAATTCTAGTAGTAAAGTAGTAGCAAAAAAGAGCTATTCATTTATTATAATTGGCGTGTTTAAACAGAATAAGGAGGGAAGATATATAAGCTGAAACGAAGATGAGATCGTACATGCTTACATACGAGCATATTATTATTCATAAAGGAGCAGATCCAATTTCACACATTCTTATTCCAAATGGTCCGGTACTTTTTGTGTTGCGCTCCGGTCAATAACAATTATATAAATTACGATATAGGAAAAAATTGCGCTGGGAGATACGGCATGCTCCCTTGGCTATGCAAATGAAATAAGTACGTAGATTCTACGTAGGATCTCGCCAAATTAGAATACGCAGTACAATTAGATGAAAATTATTATTCCAGTTCGATGTACCTACCTTAATGGTCAGATTTATAATTTAAATTAAATTAGTTTTCTGGTGTGCGCCTTGTGCAACGTAACAACCGCCGGCAGCGATCTATATCTATACCGGTTAATTTGAATAAACTCCTTTATCATTAAAATCAACCCACCAGCTCTTATATTATGTGATTCGTCTGCACTGTGCTCATTGCTTAATTACGTATTCCAACATATGGTGTATATCTACCACAATACAATAATAAAACAGCTAACTAGATGTATTTCTAGGTAAATATAAGCACGTCTAAGAGGCTATAATTAACTATTTTTAAAAGTCTCTAACAGAATAATTATTGTTGTATTACATTTCATATTTTTGTATTATGATCAAGTATTGTATGGACATATCGAAGTGTGCTTCGTGTTTAAGTCCAATGGTAGTATCCCTCATAGAAGAATATTGTAGTGAAATATAATTGTCGTTAATATAAGTGAACAAAAATTTGTAGACTTAAGAAAATAATAATACGTGTTTATTGTCCAATAGTTACATGAAGTATATATATAGCGTAAAGAAAAGGGAAGGCATACATAGATAAAATAAACTTCAACCTAAGAACACTATAAACAAAGCTAGTAAATTCAGTTGATTGAATCAAATATTAATGTAGTGAAAATTCGTAGCTCGAGCCATTTTTTATTCTTATGGGAGCCGTTAGACATAAGTCTCCGGAAACACTTCAGCCCATTGGCTTTTTGTATCTCCAATTTTTGTACCGATGCCCTATACCAGCAATTCCCACATCCTTGTGACGTGTACCAATCTGTACAGATCCTTGGCCAGTTGGACTGTATAGTCTTCTGGGTTCATTTTTGAATTCCCAAAGATTGCCTGTCTTCTAGGGTCTAAAGCCTCGCATTCACATAAGATGTGATATGCAGTTTCTATTGTCCCTTCACACAGTCTGCAACTTGGGTCCCCAATATCAAATTTTCTGTAGGTGTCCTTTCACTGCCCAGCATCCTGTTAGTTAGTAGACCTATTACTGCACGAAGGTGATTCCTACTAAGATTTAGTAGTTCATCAGCCTTCTTTACTGATGGTTTCTTGATAAAGGTTTTGCCATGACTTTGTCTGGTATTTTCCCAATATTTTTTGTCGTTCTTGGGCCCACATTCGAATCTCTTCCCGTACTGTGTTTTTAAACACTTCCAGGGAAGGTTCTGGGCCCACGTATGAAGACGTTGATCCTATCTTCGCTAGCTCATCGGCCTTTTCATTGCCTAGGATTCCCGAATGCCCAGGCACCAACAACAAAGTGATTTTATTACGCTCCGCGAGCACATTCAGTTCCTGTATGCATTCCCAAGTCAGTCTTAATGTCACTTTAAAGTTCCATAGTATCCTAAGGGTCGCCTGGCTATCCGCTGCAATCCGTTTATTACTACTAAACCCTCTTATTGTTTTCTAAGGCGCAATGCAGTATAGCGTACACCTCTGCCTGTACCACAGTGGTGTATTTTCCTAGTAGGATGGTGATGTTTGTATCCCCCATCTTCCTATATACTCCAGCTTCAGATCCATGGTCGGTCTTTGACCCGTCTGTAAACCCGGCGAGTCTCCCGCAGCTCGAGCCATAGTAACAAGTTGGGATGCTTGTAGCATTGGTTTGGGAGAAATATAAAGGAAACGTAGGAGGATAATCATAAATAAATAAATTCAAGGAAGATCGAAGACAAGGGCAATCAATAGCCTAGTGTACTATTTTCCAAGTGAAGCTCCTTGAAGCTCCCGATGATGGGTTACGGAGCCAAAACCATGCTCTCCACGAATTGTGGCATAAGTAATTCTTTGCTTCGTACACACCCCACTACTCCTGAACGAGAGGAAATTCAAAAAGCCTCTTTGGATATTTGCAACATTGAATTACAAGCATACTTAATGAGGAGACCACGCTTGCGATGCATAATGTGGTTTACTGATGACAATTGAGTGGAATAATGCCTTAAAAACAGATATATTCTTGAAGAATTTGCAGGTGCGCATAACGAAATCAATAGTCTTGGAAGAGGACGAGCAGGCATTATCTATGTCCAGAGAGATGCTGCATCGGGTATCGAATAAAAAGCCAACGTTCACTAAATTATAAAGCTTAGATAAGGGTTCCTTATTTATGGTATACACCGATGGAACGCTATTAATTTTTCTTGTGTAGGCGAAGAAACAGGTGTAGGTTTAAATTCAATTTATGTTGCCCCGATTCTTAATGGAAGTTGGATTGTCTTGAAAGAGGCTGACATCGAGAAGAGATGCAAAAAATTCTAAGTCATCTGCGTAAGTTAAAGCAGGACATAAACGAGGTTAAAGCATATCATTAATGAAAATTACAGAGAACAGGCTCCAGAAGGATGGAAATCATGGGACCTATGCCGATTATAAAATTACATCCATCATCAAGATAATATTTCAACGAATCTAACAGGATTGGACTAAAGCCAAAAGTTGAGAGTTCACGTAGCCAGAATACTATGATCTATAAACGCATTGCTAAAATCAGTATACGTAACGTCTCCGGTCAAACCTGTCCCTGTCGATCAAGCTCTTGACAAATATACTTTAACAGGATCAGTTGTTGGAAATCGGCCTCGTATGAGGGGCGAAAATTACTTTAATTACACAAAATTTATTGATCGATCAAAAGAACTAATAATTTATTGGTAGGAAGCAACCGATTTTCTAAGTAGGGAATAGACCTAAAAACCTTGTCACAAAAAAATATACTAACACAAACTGTCTCAGCCACGGCACTCAATGGAAATATTTATAATGATTCGTTACAGTTGTTGAGAAACCAAAGCTAAAAGATTGATACTAAAATATTTGAGAGAAGTATGTTTTAAAATGTAGAAAAATTTAGGTTTTTTTTTGTAATTATTAAAAAAATATCTCCAACGAAATTAACAGTATCTAGAAAATATATTGACTGAGAAGGTATGTAATGAGTAATAACATATAGTTATAAAAAAATATTAATTTATTTGTAGAAAAAACAAGTAATAACATCGAATGTACCAGGTACCCTAGGCCTGTAAATAATTTGTCGGTTCTAATGTCAGTCATAATTGTTAAAATGGCAGTTTTATAAGGTAAACGGCACCTAATAATTTAGAAGTAAAAATATGTTTCAAGACCTACTGAGATTTCCTTTGAGTGGCACGCTATATGAACAGAACAAATGTTTAATAGCTGAAAACCGTTTTTTGTATTGTAGATTTATATCAAGAACCAAATATAATTGGAACAAATACGGTCTAAACACTGCCATGACATAGGCCAAGACTAGATCACAAAAAAAAATTACCAGATACCGTGGATATCATTCATTTGTTCTTTTCATAATTATTCATGAAATATTTTAATACTGCTTGGCTTACTAGTAGCGACTTTCAAAGATTTTTTAGATTTACTGAAGATTTATATATTTTATTTTATATTTTATATTTGTTATTAACTCAAGTAAAAAATTTAGAAGAATTATTGAATTATTTCCAGATTAGAAAGTATACTTTACGTAATACTAAATCTTTTTTTTATTATTATATATTCTGTTCTAACATTAAGCCTCGATTTTGGCAAGTTAAACTTAATGCAAGAATGACATTCTTACCAATATATGCATCTATCAATCTCTCGGCCTCTAAACATCTCTAACGAGATTAATTGACGGTAGAGAGAGGAAGGCTGCAAACTCCCGTGGAAGAACAGAAATCTAGGAATGTTGATTATCATCAGATGGTAAGAAAAAGGCAATAAATATGATGAATAAAACCCGGGGATTTCTAGGTTCGAAACGCTTTCAATATTATTAGATTATTACCATTTCAGAAGAAAAATTCTTTCACTTTCATTTAATTAAGGCAATTAATATTTGATACGCAATTAGAATAACGAAACAAGAAATCTTGAAACATTTGATAAATGGTGCAAGACTTCCCTTAATAATTATTCATATAATACTTCGCAATGTGTTGCTTTGAACTGTAAAAAAATGCTAGTCTCTGTTCGTGAATTAAGAAAGCTCATACAACCTTAGTACTGTTATTAATTTAAATATGTTTTGCGTGTACCTATATAAGTATGTATGTATTTCAAATCCAGCGCATGCAATATCTATCCTGCAAGTTAGCGAGCGTATTGTATTTTACGCGCGCCAAGTTGTTCCAAGCATGCAATTTACAAGTCAACGGTTAACCTACCTATGCGATGTGTGGTGGTTTATTAAAGGTTTGTACAATTGCTAATAATTTCAAATAGGTTGGCCTTATTATTTATTAATTGCGATTTGAATCCTAACTGATTAATTAAAATATTTCAGGGAATACTATAAATAAAAGAATAATAAAAATACATGACATAAATTTATTTTGTTCTAGGTAAATATTAACGAGGAAGAATGCGATGTTCTGCACTCATTAAATACGTGTATAATAAAACCGGTTTTATTTACAATAATTCTGTATGATTTTTATGGGTGCGTGTCTAAATAGTGGATTTAACTGCTGGCTGTTAATAAAATATGTTTAAAATTTGCTAGTCTATCATATATTAAGATATAATTTGCTTTTATAAACGATAATTAATTTGATTTAAAAGCAATAGAAAATGATCTAACTCCATTAATTAAAAACTCTAATAAAATCGTTATAGTACTAATGACTGTATTGTCTTAAAATATTTTTTGTGTATTTTCTGTTGTCATGGTAATGTCAAAAACGCCAACGACTTCTCGATCTTTCTCACCTCTGGGTGGGGTGATGTGTATGGCTACCCCCACTAGTGTTGGTGTTAGAAAATTAAAAAAAAAATTAGTTGCTTATCAATTATTTTTTTAAAAAGATAAAAAAAATCAGATTGTCCGAACTCTAGTGATTTTCATGCTCCACTGGACACTAGTAAATTTGATCTTATGACGACTGTGACGTCACAGCACGGCTCTAATTCTAGTGATCACCTACACTGTCTTTGGGCAAAATAAACTCTATCTCATGGCTTGGATTCTTTCACTTCGTTTAACATATTTACTCGACGGTAGCCCGTTGTCGAGTGCTGTGTACAGAACAACTGCTGGTACCACATAACGTATGATTTGGCAACGTTCTTGTAGTAATACATTAAAATCCATATTTAAGGTAAGCGATATCTGTATCTGTATACATTTGTGGCTTCGTGCAAGAAGTGCCAATGTGGAATTCTGATCAAAATTAGTTATTATCGATATTGGCATTATAGACACTTCACTTCTAGTTTCTATGTACAAAATATCAGAATCAGTGTATAATCAGAACTGGACATATTGACACTAACCAGTTCCAATGTCAATAATGTATGACCCTAACCAAAACAAAGCCGGCTACCGAAAACCAAAAAAAAACTAAAAAAATGTTATATACGGTAAATTGTGTGTAAGAAGTATCAAAGTCAATATTGGTGGATATTGCACTAAAATACATTTATAAAATTCTTTAGGTTAGAACTGTTAAAGTCAACATCAGCATATTAGCATCAAAAAAGGCTTATGACTAAATATTTGAATAAAAATGTGCAGCGATACTTCTTACACTAAAATCTAGACTAAAAGTTGGCTTGCCGAACAATTATTACATATAGTTCAGTCGCCCATTAGAAGACAGTACAGGGTATTACGGAACTATTCTCTCTTTCTAGTTGGAAAATTAATATATAGAACTATATCACTCAGAATGGATGCAAGTCGCATAAGTATATTAGATTTTTCTTTGTGACAATATTTTATTCATGTATCTACACAAACTTGTGCCAACATTGTGCGGTATTCCTGTAAGCGCTTCTAAAGGGCTAAGTAACTACTAGGTACTAAACACAATATAACGGGTCACCTTACAAATTCTTACAAATTTTAGATCTCTCTAGAAAAAAAACATCTCATATTCTAATAGGCATCTAGCAACATCAAATATACAGTTATCTCCCAGTAATAACGTTTCTATTTCAGTATCTCCTAAAAAAGTAAAAGATTTGGAAATACTGGCATCACATCTTAGGGATACTAGTTAAATCTACTATTAGTTTTTTGCAGTTGGGCAAGGTATTTAGGAGATTGTTCCAGATGATGGAAGAGTATATAATAAAAGTTCATAAACGATGGAAAACGTACTAGGGGGCTACTTATTAAAATTATTGTTATCAGTAAATATTGCAAGGACTGTGGAGCAGCGCGATAAACACACTGTTCGGATTACTCCTCCCGCACAAAGTATTAATTAATTCTGGAGAAAACGTGATTCGGGAATACGTGGAATCCCATTATCAGGTCGAATAACCCAATGATCCAATTATTGTTATTATTTATTATGACATTTGAATAGAATAATGCGAAATAAAACCTTAAAAATCTTTCCAGTCAATAGAGATCCGGATCTCTATTGCCTGGTAACTTAGTTATCGCATGGACATTACGCCAGAATCCGCGGCTGGGCGTTAGATGTCTCTGGAGTTTTTTCTAAAGGCATGTGCTAACGTTTAGTTGACGATACGGCGTACTGAACGAGCGACAGGCATTCCTCCGACGTGCACTGATAAGAACTAGTCAGTCCGAAACAGCTGTCTGTACGTGAGGAATACCTGAAGCTATACAATCAGACGTGTTGTGTGATCCCAAAAGTATATTTATATATATTTTTTAATATATTTTTATATATTTTTTAATATATTTTTATATACTTCAACTTTTGAACGTACGGTGCCGGCTATTGGCAGAAATCTTTTTTTGAGAAATTTTTGTGGTTGATTTGATTTAATCAAATATTTTAAACAATTTCTTTAAGCATCATTATCCCAGCTTGACAAAAAACTGATATTATTTATTGCATCAAGAAACATACGTATATTTCGCGATGAAAGTAAATATGTAGTATTATTAAATTGAATAGAATGCGAACAACAATTTAGAAAATATCCTTTATTGAAATTATTTAAAAAGAATCTTATATCTTATTCACATGCATATTACATTTGAGCGAGTAAAATTCCAAGTGAAAGCTCTAAGCATTACCAAATGCAGCCAGTCATATCAAATGGAAATATATGCATGCATACATTAAACAACTCTTTCAATTGTATTCCCTCTAACAAAAAAAGATGTAGGTACTTCTCGAATATTTAACGCCAAACAGGTGCATTGAAAACGGTGAAAGCGTAACTTCGTCCGGAATTGTAGTTGTTAATTTTCCCTGATTGATAGAAACGTAAATGTTTAATTAAAAAGGCTGGGATGGAGTTATAACACGCTTTAGATTTGCTGAAATTGCCTTAATACGATTGTAATAAATAATATGTTGATTCCAATCTAAAAAAGTTCGATTTGAAATATTAAACGACTTTCAAGTACCAAGGAGGTCTCAATTGAGTCTCAAGTTCTAATCAGGTTAGTAATTTTATCTTGTAAACGCCAACAAATCTTGTTTTATGGACACGTTGACTATAATAGGGCATTAATTTTGCATACACGCACCTACATACAATGTACTTCAACAACATAACGGTGCAAGTAATAATGATACAAAAATGTAAGTAAGTAAGAGATATCAATCTTAGGTCGTTACTAATGTCTAATTAAAATAATTTTCTCGAACGCGGTAGCATGAAATTAAGGTATGCATGTCTGTACATGTGTATCTATGTATGGGTGATTATTTCCAGCATTTAGGTGATACAAACTTGTATTATTTTGTAATAGCTGTCTGGGGATTTTGTCATTTACACGTCCATACGGCAAGCAAGTATTTTTCAATATTATTAAAACATATTAGAAACATATACCGTGTTTTTTCTTTAACGTTACACATAGCTATTTCCTACAGGTAACGTTAAGCGACTAGTAGGCAACCAGTTATACGTTAACGCGTCGTCAGTGTAAGACCTCTGGCCAATGTAATTACGTCAGTATAACGGGTTGCCTACTATGTCGCTTAATGTTACTTGTGAGAATTACTTATGTGTAACGTTATAAAAGCCTTGTATATATGAGGAAATCTGACAAAAAAAAAATTCATATATGCAAATAATACATCTGTAATTTCAAATGCTCGGGGAGATTTTGAAATTCTCAGAGTCATTATTTTGTTGATAAATTCGAATTAGAAAAGCTTGGTTTAAGTGGAGATGACTTTTTTGTCGAATGGGAAAATAAAGGTGACAAGAACTTGTTTTAATAAGCAAGAGAGGGCGCGGACTGTTAGGTTACATCAATTGGTTTTGTTATCAATCTTAGGTCGAAAGTTATTCCGTCTGGCTTGTTCTAAATTTATTAATCTTTCATTTATCATCAAATACTTCTGTATTAAAGCAATGAAAATACATCTCGTGCTTGCTACGAATTTTAGCCACAGATTGAAGACACTGCGAGCAAATATCTGTGTACTCCAATTGGGTATACAAAAATTGTAAATTGAATTTCAGATTCGAAATCTACATAACATGATTATTTGACTTATCGTAATTGACGAAATTTTTTTAGATATTTATCTCTCTAAAGAGATATTTTTGAATTGCCTGAAATAAGTCATAAAAATACAAAATATAATAATACTATATATAGAAAATACAATAACCAGTACTGTATAGTTGAAGAAAATCATTTAAATTGTAGCACGAAGTGTTTAATAAAAATTGCTTAAGCGACTTTCAATCATAAAAAGTAAATAATGAATTTTCTTTAAAAGTACTTCTACATGAATCCATGTAAATCATGTTAAAGATTCCTCTAATTGCTCTTTTTTGTATTAATAAAATTCTATTTGAATTAGGACACATGCCCCAATGTATAATACCATAGCGCATACACGCTACAAAGTTTGAAAAATAAAAGGTTAGGAGGGTTTCTTTATGATTCCTCTGAGCTGTTTTGAAATATAGCATGTTTTAGATAGTGAATTGCATAGGTATTTTATGTGGAAAGACCAATTTAAAGTATCACTTAAAATTAACCCTAAAAATTTGGTTGAAGCATCAATATTGCAAACATTTTGATTAAGGTGAAATTTGTCAACTGATATTTTATTGTGAAATTGAAGAAATTTTATTTTTTCTTTATTTATATTTAAATGATTACTGGTCACCCATGCATCAACGGTATTTTGAATATTTTCAGTGTTTCTTTGCACATCAGATACATCTTTTGAGCTTATAAGAATGCTGATATCATCCGCGTACCATATTACTTGTTGTGCTTGAAGTAAGTTTGCTGGCAGATCATTAATGTATAACAAAAACAAAGTAGGGCCCAAAACAGAACGACTCCAATGTTGACGTCTAAGAAATTAGATCGCTGGTCATCAATACGTACGTACACTTTGTTTTCTGTCGTTTAGGTAAGACCGGAACCAATTTAATCTAATATCTTTAACACCATACCTCTTAAGCTTGTAAAGAAAAGTGCCAAACCAAACCAAAAGCCTTAGATAAATCAATGAATATACCAAGGCAGTATTCACTGTTGTCTAAATTCTTATAAATACTTTTTAAATAATTCAAAATTGCTGTATCTGTCGATTTAGTTGGACAGAAACCATGTTGATTAATTGAAAGGTAAAATGTATTTAAGTATTTAACCAGTTTTTTTTATTCATAATAGATTCATACACTTTAGCAAATACAGGTAATAGGCTAATAGGACGGTAGTTGCAAAAGTTGTTCCTGTCACCCTTCTTAAAAAGAGGTTTAACAGTTGACAACTTTAGTTTTGTGGGAAATATGCCTGTTTCAAATGAAAAATTTATAAGATAGGTTAATGTCTTGACTATAAAAGAACGAGAATATTTTATGATAAATGATGAAACGTGATCATAACCAGTGCCGAAAGTAGAGTTCATATTTCTAACAACAGTGACATTCTCTTCAAGTACAGCATCAATAAAAAAGGAATTCGTATGTGATGTAACTTTTAAGTATTTGCTAATTAAGGACCAATTGATTTATTTATCGTCATATAATTTGTTATCAGGTATCATATTGTTTGGAAAATTCGTGAAAAATTATTGAAATGATTACATAGTTTATATTTGTCTCCACTATCAGGTATAGTGGAACATTTAGTAGTGTTGGTATTCTTTCTAATTATGGACCATATAGCTCTGGATTTGTTTGAAGATGATTTAATAAGCAATTCATTATTCTGAAGCCTAGTTTTAAGCAGGAAATTTTTATAGACTTGTGCATATTTTTTAAAATCGGAAATAAACGATGTGTACTGTGAACTCATACCTTTAAGGAATACTAAGGTGTTTTTCATTTGTAAAATTTCAGGCTCATAAGCAACCTGTCCCATGCTTGTTCTTTTCCTTTCTTTGATAGCCTCCGTCTTAATTTGTTTACGCATTTGGAAACAATACGAAACACAATGGAGGAAATAAAAAAGGACCGGAACAAAAGAACTTTGAGAGTAAAAAAAAACACGAAGCCGAATAGGAACAAAATGTAAATAAAAGTAAATGGGGAACGAATAACTGGGAAGACCAGCGTCTAATTCGTTTTTAATGCTCTCTCGCGACAATAATGCCGTAACACCTACCAGCATAACATTTTAATTTTTAAGTTTCTAACACATATACATACTTTTGTATACATACATACGTACAGCCGACTTGCTACATTAATGTCACGGCAAATTAACAAATTTTTACTGCGGCTAGAAACACGGCGGCCAATTTATTTGTTAACGTAACTGACTGCTTCCTAATATCCCAGCCAGAAACATGTCAGCTACACTTAAATTGTGCCATATAGATTCCTCAAATTGAATTTTAATTGTGCGCTGCGAGGAGTTATTTTCACGAAAACGGTTTCGTTCAATTAAATACTGTGACGTGCACCGTGACATCTTGCGATAACGAACGCAACACATAAAAATTTCGGTCTAATAATACGGTAGGTGATTAGATGCGAAGGATAGGTATGAGTATGCAGCGCGAGCATTAATTAGTTGATATATAAACGGGTTATTAAGTTCTTGATGGGTGTGAGTGCCGTGGTGATTAATAATTAATAGAAATTATTACAGTAACCAAGCACTAAATTGATATAAATTGAAGAAATTTACTTAGAACGTTTATTAAAGATTGGAAGGACTGTGGAGCGATATAATATAAACACAATATTGGAGCTATCCTCCTGCACAATAGGTTGATTAATTCAGGGCATATCTTTCGGGAATCCACGTATTCCGTATTAATCAATCTATTGTGCGGGAGGAGTGATCCAATGCATTGTGTTAATAGAAAGTTTATATAAGATTCATTTTTACCATTCCCATATAAGCATAGATAGCTAACCCCAATTCATTGTATCATCATACTGAAGCGAACTGCTGATATATTAAAAGCCTCCTTGGGAATGCTAAACTCACCTTTACCCTTGATGCGTGGGTGACCTTATTGCAATTCGTTTCTATGAATCAAAACATGCTCCAACTAGGAGACACAAGGTCAAGGCTCGAATCAACCGGACGACCATAATATAAAGCACTTAAAATTGCTTTAACGATATACACTACTACATGGCATCAAAGAAAATATAATAATTGTGATTTGTCAGTTTACACATATTAAAAATGGGCGAAGTGAGTAAAAGATTGGTTTTAGGAGTAGGTAAGGAGAAAGTGCAGGAATAACCAGATGAATCGCGAGGAACATGAAGGTTAACCATGGAAGTGAGATCTGTACAATCAAATCTCCCATTAATCAGTTTTCACATAAGTTGAGATGATCTTGAATTGCTACGGTTTAGCAATGAATCCATATCGTGGCTTTCAAGCAAAGTATTATGGTCGATACCTCTTAGAGGATTCGCTATGAATGTTAAAAGATAAAAATTTTTGAAATCGACGTTGAATTCTTTCCAAAGCTAATTGGCGGCAGATGTAGTATCGAGACCAAATCTCACTACAATATTCAAGATAATTTATTACAAATGCAGAGTATAGCGTTTTGAGGGTGCGTACATCATTAAACGGTTTCGTATTTTCCATTATAAAGCCAAGTCGCTTAGAGAAAGCAGAGACGATATTATGAACATGTTTAGCAAAACTTAAACGGCTATCATCAATCCATAATCGATTCGCCTTTAGCTACAATATTCCCATCAATATGGTACATTGGCGCAACTTGATTTTTCTTTCGGGTAAAGGATACACATTTACATTTGTCAGCATTTCATTTAAAGTTCGTCAACGTGCACCAACGCGTATCTATGTCAATCTTTGACTGAATCAACTCTATATTCTCACGGCTGGCAACAAGCGAATACATTTTAAGGTCATCTGCATAAGCTAATGCCCTACATGTAGGATTTTCTAACAAATCATTTATATATATTATGAACAGAAGTGGCCCAAGGCAGAAACCTTGAAGAACACCCGACGTAGAACGAAACTAGGAAGAGTGAAAACCATTGAAGAATACATAATTCAATCGATCTGTTAAATAAGACTTCATGTCTAACCTTCTTGGAAGTATATCATGATCAATGGTATCAAAAGCGCTGGAGAAGTCCGTATATATTACATCAACTTGACTGCGACTATCGAGTGCTTCAGCAATATAATGCGCAATGACTATCAAGTTAGTAACAGTAGAACGTCCAGGCATAAAACCATGTTGACGTGGAGAGATCCATGCCCGGACATTGTCAAAAATATTAAATTATATACTCATATACTTTTACAAAGTTGGATAGTATTAAAACAGGCCTGTAGTTTTTTTAAGATGTTGGCAATTCCTTTTTTACAAGTCGGTAATACATTTACTAATCTAGCTGGGATAGCTCATGGACCAATAGTGCCGCTTCATATTCGGATTGCGTGTGTAGTAACTTCAAGAACGGCTTAACCATGACCTGACATGACGAACATCAAAAATGCTCAAAAACTGGTAACCAGAAACTCGAATCCGTCTTTAGTGGTTGTACCCCATACATTGATTGCTTTTGCTTGGTATAGTGATTCCTACAATACACAATGGGCCCCATAAAGTAACATTGTTAGAATTTCAATTTATTTTTTATAATTGTAGTTTATTTTTCCGTTGTTTAATTTATTAAGAATCGTTGTTTATTTTCCTACTTAGAATTACTTTTTCGATTTTCTACATCGTATTAACAGCTACAAAATTAATATACGAAAATATACTTTTAACTTTAATCTGAGAGTGCAGAAAAATTATGCTCGGTTTATGATACACTGCAACTGGATATCTCTCGTGGTCAGTGAGACTCGAATGCGCGGTTGCCATTTACAAAGCAATACTCCGTTCCGACGTGGGCACACGTGTATATTTGTAGTATTAGAACGTATTTTTTTATTTCTGTAAATAGTTAGAGTTTTTTTACTTCGGAATATTTAAAACTTGCTGCTGGTTGAAATTGCTGTCTTTGCAGGTACATGTGATTACAAAGAAAAAAACTAGCCAGACTTCGTTTCAACTTTGGTTTAAACATTCATTCTTCTTCCCAATCAAGAATTGCAACGATTTTAAGAATCATATTTCTTTTGAATTAATATCTTTTGTTGTTTAGTATTCAAACGTATACTTAATAGGAAACATGTTCCTAATTTTGTCTGCATTTCTTTTCCATAACGAGAAAATTGAAATTAACCTATGTCTCTTCGCAGATGACAGTAGCATCACTTGGAGCAGCCCTAACAAAGTAGATCTACAATCGGCTGTATCCAGCGACTTAACCATCATCAAAAAGTGGTGCAATTCAAATTGCCTATGCTATAATAAAGTAAAATCCGTAATTCTATCGTATAAAGGTGCACTGCAGCAACCATGTGTTTTCGAAGATGAGACTATCAATATAGTTCCATCTGCCAGATTCCTGGGTCTTATTGTTGATGGCACTCTTAGATGGTCTCTGCATATCGACTCCCCGCCAAAAAATTGTCTTCTGCGTGCTTTGCAATAAGGTTTGTAGCTAGGGAGCTTAATCCTTCCTCTGCTCGAATCACTTGCTTTACCCTTTTCGAATCGCATCTTCGTTACGCTCTGCCCTTTTGGGGCACCTGTACTTTATACAATATTAATACCATTTTTAAACTGCAAAAAAGTGCAATTCGCTACATATTTCGTGTTCGGAGCAGAGATCACTGCCAACCTTACTTCTTAAACCGTAAAATCCCAACTCTCCCTGCGCTATTCATCCTTGAATCCGTCTCACTAGTTCGTAAACATCTTTCTGATCTACCTGAACGATATCACCATAACTACGTTAGAAGACGCTTTGATCACGATCTTTATCTTCCAATACCAAATACAGAGTTGACTTACCCTTACAATTAAGTGTTGACACAATAACTTGTCAATACAAGTTATTGTGTCAACACTATGTATTACTTGTTTATTTGTTGTACCTATTTTTAGTTGTAATTTTACTTAGCTTTGTCCATAAAATTTAGTAATTTTCCATGTCAATAAAGCCCAGTATTATTATCATTATTATTATTATCGTGGGGTGTGCAAACAGCTCAGAATACGTGGAGCTACGTGCATATGAACTCACGACATCAGTTGAGGATTAAGCATACGATATTTGATTCAAAGGAACAGTTCTAAAGCTTCCAACGGCAAGAGACATAAACCGTTCATTTTATATTTTATTTCCACCGTGCTTAAGTATGTTAGTTACTAACTATATTTTACAGACCCGGATTAGAATTGCACGGCATAAATAAACGCAATGCATAAAAATTCCATTTGTGTTACGTCTTTTGTTTCTAATTATTCATAGAATTGTATAAAGCAAATGTAGTAGCATACTTCCCTACACCGGCCAGCAATTTTAGTCCGCTCGATTATTAACAGCGAGTACCACTTTAGCACCGTACAACAAACAAGAATGTAAATACGCGTATGGTTAATCGTCGTATATATTTATAAATACATCAATGTAATGGCGGAACCATAAATATTAATGTAGCGAGCACCGCTACAAAGGAATATAAAAATAAGATGTGGAGCGTTTGTGTGTGCAGTTTTGCATTATTAATACTCATGCATGTACATTTGTACGTATTGGCGGTCGTAAAATTCCAAATAAGTCAATGGAAAATGTACGCCATTTTAGAACAATAAAGTTTATTCCGGGACATTATACATATAGGTGTATTACGCTAAATAATATGCGTTTATAAAGAACAGAAAAAAAGTCCCCGCGCATATAATGCGCATAGACGGATACAAGTGTCCGTAACAACTTAACAACGAGCGCTAGAACAGAAGCAGTAGTCATACACAAGACACGTATTAACTACTAGTATGAGTAGACGGCTAATAGCTTTGCTTTATTTGTTCTGCGCGGGATCGTGGGAAACGCGACCAGACAAAATCTGTTTTTAATGAATATTCGCGAAAATTGTGGAACGAAAAAAGTCGTAATTTCCATAAAGATTAGTCTAAATTGCACTTTAATAATAAACACAATATCTACAATCCAGACAAATATTTCATTACATTGCTTTCACAATATTGTGAATAGATACGATAGAAGATTTACATATTCGTTCTATAGAAACCACTTAAGATTTAAATTAATAGCCATTACGAGAGCAGTGTATAGGTACATCGTTTTTTTTAGACACAACAGAGGACAGTTTGTTGCATCTTGGTCGATGATTCAGAAACTAAAACAGGATTTGTTTTCTCATAATGTTAAAATTGATTTCTCATGATCGTATTTCCTTTATCAATGTTTCACTGTTCTCTCGTTCAAAACAGATATATAAGATCGACAATTATCTGGACCGGATTAAATGATTTACAGCCCCTGTACTTTTATTGGCTTTCATAATTCCCATGTTAATTTCTTTTTCTTCATTACAATTGTTGGTCAATAGGGCACCTAGGTATATGAATTCTTTCACACATTCAAATTCTAATCTGTCTCTTTGTGTTTCCACAAAATTTTGATCTGTACATTGCGTTCCTATCCTCATCGCTGCAAGTACTAGGTTCCTCACTATGTCCTTCAAATCTTTTTCTTTTCTTACAATTATTGCCATATCATCTGCAT
>JARFOC010000355.1:150508-168825 GCA_031763485.1 Osmoderma eremita | reverse complement strand
CATGTTAATTATATATAATAAAGGACGTGCAATTACTGGTCCAAGTGTTTTTAGTATAGAGGTAGAAATACAATCAAGGCCCATAGAATTAGTATTTTTAAGATTGTGTATTAAGCTTTGCCACACTAATGTGTCAGCCTGTATATAAGTTTTTGAAGAAATTTTTCAAAGAAACACCATTTTCTACAGTCCATTCATTCATTTCTTTTCAGTTTTGCCATCATCTTCATTTCGCCGTACAATTTAATAACTACATCGCTCCCATATTATAGTGGCCAGAATATAGTCGAGTCCGTAGAAGACACTAACTGTCTTAATGAAACGTAGCGGTGTAGCAATAAAACCCGGCAACATTATCGGGACCTTTTTGGTAATAAAATGAATGTCTAGCAGACCACGCGGTCGCTGATAATAAAACAAATATGAACGCGCGCACACACACACGTAACTATCGCAAAGTATGCGTACCAAATGTATATATGTCTAATATAAAGAAGGAGAAACCCAAACGCTATCCGGTAGCCGGTGGTATCGATAAAAATTCGGTGACAAATGTTCCAGGTCAATAGGTGACGTCGGTCTTCTATTATCTAGTAATGGATATTCATTCTCCATATAAATGTAATCATTGAATCGCCTATTCTGTTTCCCCGCATCAGAAAACCGCTACAGACTCTCTCTCTCCCTCTTTCTAGCTTTTCTCCTCTTTAATTTTTTTTTCTTATTTAAAAGGGGCGCCGTAGATCCTATCTCTCTTATACACGCGGCGCTCGAAATGATTGGCTGGTTAGAGGGTTGATAACGGCCCGTGGACGACATTGGTCCCCCGCAATAGCGGCGTCCTCAGCAAAACATACGTACATACACCGGAGTAAAAGAGAGAGAAGGAGAAAATTCCATTCCATTTTCAAATTGAAATTTCAAAATTCTCAGATTGGTCTCTTTGTGATGCCGATCCGTACAATGAAAAACACCTAGATTGCATTTCTATTTCCAACTGCCGCCCGATTTTATTTCCCTATTCGATGTTCTCCCTTGGTTCGTTTTTTTTTTCTGCTTTGCCATTCTTTTATATTAGCTTCTCTTTCCGATCAGATCGATTTCGGTTTAGATTTTAAATCCTGTTTGTATATTATGCAATCTCAATGCTTGATGAAATACGAAAACTATTGAGAATTGGTATCTGTAATGTTTGATGTTGTATAGAATAAACGAAACTTGAAGAGATAGCACTGTTTATTATTAAAGGTCGTTATTAACACGTTTTTATATTTCTAACATCTCAATGTCAATATCCACATTTTTATATCTCTTAGTTCTAACTTTTACCGCTAGGGTGTTACCAACCTAAAATCTATTTAAAAATGATAATGGATGTTACAGTATCTTAATTTAAATCTCATTATCTGAATTTATAGGAATGCCTAGTCGTGTACCGAAATTATCATCTATTTTCTTGTCCGGATTCTATATTTTTATCCATAAAGTATAAAGTTTGGTGTTACGAAAGATGTTGGTGAAATTTTTACTGGTACTAATAAGTGTCGATTTTGATGGAGTATTTTTTTTACTCACGTTTTCGAGTTTATTTCGCAAGCAACTTCGTTTGATTTTATATTTTTATTGGCAAGTGCAGAAGGTGTAAGTTATATCTGAGACATTTTTGTTTTGTGTGACAGAAGTATTACAAGATATTAATGGAAATACGTTGAATTATATATTGTATTTGTATTAAATAAAATAAATGATCAAGCACACTACACCATTTTCTTGGTAGAAAAAATCTATTTGGTTGAATACAAGATATAAGGCTTCTGCACCGTACTTTTCGAGTTCTCTTGACTTAGAGAAAATGTATTTTCCAATGATAAATAACACCCTGCCATGGTGACTCCTGGTTTTCAACCATCAAAACCATTGTAATCTAGAAGAAGATATATGTATCATCAAACTCTTCAACTATATTATTCACTACTAACGTACAAACGCATAAAAAATTAATAATTTTATAGCTACCTAAGGGCCGGTTGTGCCATCTACAGTTAACCTTGAGTTCAACAAAATCGTTGATCAAAGATGACGTTAGTTCATTGCCGTATCTGTTGTACAGACGCAAGTCAACTCACAGTTAGTTGATTGTCAGTCAACATCGGTTGGTAGTAATGCAGTGTATTTATTAGAAAAAACAGGACATAGAAAATAATGGCGAAAGATTGTCTAACAATTGTTAAAATTTGTTTCTGATTAAAATACACTGACATTTCGTTATTTATATCACAAACAGGTCCAGTGGTGGTACACATAGGAGAGTAACTTGCGAAAATGATTCGCAAGCAAGAATCCATATTGTCATTCAGGTGTGAACGCATGATTCCTTAAATTATAAAATGTATATCAATCCTAATTTATTCATTTTAGACTCACCTTTCAATCCTAGAAGAAATATCATCAGGAATTTCATTCATGATGTTGTGTGTCTTCTGGTTTCGATAACCTAAATTAGTCTCTATCTAAATTTACTGCCACTCCACATTTCAAATAGATTAGGCCTTTATTTGCAAACCTTGGGCTACATTACAATGTCAACTACATTTAAAAATCTTCATCATCTGATATCTCTCCTAACTTATTCATTTTAGAAAATCATTCTGGTTGTGTACAATCAAACCGAGTGGTGATCTATTGTATTATTTACTATATACCTAACCTATCACTTCTATGAGAACTTGTGTGGACCAACAGCTGAACCCGGCTTGAACGTCCGAAAAGAGGCGTACAGTTAAAGAAGACTTTGACGCGTAGTCTAACCCTGAACCAAGGTGGTACAATGTCATTTATTAGTTGATCTGAAGGTCACGCTGAACTAGGGGTAAAATTCCTTGGAACAACCGCATATATTTCTTCACTCGATGAAACGTTGAATGTCCGATAACCTCAGTTCTTTGATTTTATTTCTATATTTATCGGCCAACTTTCTTTGTGCGCTCGAATAATACCTAATTGAATAAGCAGGATTAATATCAGAAATAGACCATAATACATAGGTTATGTATAGGTGCAAAAATATGATACTTACAGCGCAAGTGGATTACGTTTCGTATTATTTCTTGGATGATATTATCATTTATTTCTTGTCGACATTCGAAGTCAGTTCTCTTACCTAATACAAATTATATTATTGTATTACAGAAATCATGTAATATATTGTAATGGAGCGTACTATCATTTATGTACACCCTGTATATTGGTGTCTGATGAAAGATGCTAAACTATGTTGGGGGTGGATTACATTGTTAAAGAGGCAATGTCTCAAGCTCAAAAAGACATTGTAATGGTCGTGGATCAGCGTAAATTAAAATTAAGATTCGATTTACAGTAACAATTTAGAACTGTCAAAAATATGATAGCTTCCGAGGGATTTTTGCCAATGATTCTGAGCTAACGACGACAGTGAAAGACATTGAGAGTGAATTGTTAGTGATAGTGTACGCTTTAATACAATATTATATAATGACAAAACGTCAAAACATTTAAATAAAATGGAAATTCTCAGAAATTAAATCAATGTCAAAAATCCTCGGAAGAGATAAAAGGTCACTGAGTTATAATGCTATTGTGTCTAATAATAATGTGGAATTTGTAGAATAAGTATTTAATATGTCTGAATTAATATAATTATTGATAAATTTTAAGTTTTCATAGAGTATAAGTTAGCAAATAAGATTTTAGCACTAATAAAATTGTCAAAGAGTGGTTAAACGGGAAGAAAGAGCGGTTTCTTCTGAATTAAGCTAGCAAACGAAGGAAATTATCCATAATTGTTCATATCCATTGAATTCCAGGCCAGAGATCAAGTTTAATATTGTATTTCTTCAATTTACAATACTACTTGACAGATGGGTAATTTGGCGAAACTAGAAATATTTAAAATAAAAAGAAATTAGAAAAAGGGACAGAAAAATTCGAGCATCAAGAATATTTATATTAAAATACTATTTAAAAATAAATAAAATTATTGATAATTTTTTAAAAAATTAATTTTCATAAAATTGGTGAAACTGTATCAACAAAGCCAGCGTTAGTATATAAACTGGAATAAAATAATTGAAGAATTCATTCTATTTTTGACATGCCATAGTCAACACGTCGCTTTACTCTCCGAATATAACAAAATGGTAGCGCCATATTGTTATGATGACTAAGCAATAAGTAAAATAAAAAGTTAAATTAGTGTTAAAAATACCTGCTATGAAGAATACCAATCGTAATTAAATTTGATCCTGAATTCCCATAATATGGTCCAGAAATAAATAAGATCCGGCTCCTATTTGCCCAGAGTCGCTGTTCCAATCGGGTTTTAGCAGTCCTATTGGAATCTCCTTTCAACCATAAGTCACCAGATCCTGGCATCGCGTTTAACCAGTCGTAGGATAGAAATTAAGGTATTTACCGGTATGATCGAAATTTAAATAACATACTTGTGTATGTGAGGTAATAATCACTAATAAACGAGCACACATCATTCGAAGTCATGTCGAGGTTATCAAATACGTTGGTACCTGACCAGCAATAATAAAGATTACTGTGCATAATTTATGTTATCGACATATGGGCGATTAAACCAACTATTTGAGGGATAAAGTAGAAATTTCGAATAATTTGTAGATATGCAACTTATGTTACACATGTGTTATGCACTCGTAAGGGATAAAAATATTTAAATTTTAAATAAATGTAAATGAACTATGGGAATTTAAGAATAAGGGAAGTTGTTTAATTAAGAGGGTGGATTAGAAGATAATTTAAGAATTTTTGTTTATTAATTTGTTTATTTGTCAGCCAACAACGCATTTAACAATCTAAGAGTACTTATTTTTGTCAGTTTGTATACATGGGTTTTATTTCACATAAACATATGACAAAATAGCATTACAACTGCAACCTAAACCGGAAGCTGGGTCTTCAAGAACCCTGACCTGAAGAGATTGAGCCGAAAAGTAAGTAAAATAAAGAGATTGCATTTAAAAAAACATAATGTATGTTCCAATGGATGTTTAGCCACGATCATTTCATGTTAAAATTAGAATAACAAATCATTTTAGGTGGGGGTGTAGAAATTTATAAATCTTGATTAAAAGGGGTATCCTTTATTAACATTGCATTGTTTTAAAAGGGCTTTCAAAATTAATAATCATACTTCAATTGCACATGTATAAATATATAGAGTCAGTCGTATAGTGCGTTCCATTATTGTCTTCCAGTTTCTTTTATTAAAGATTAGTAGGGAGAATACTTTACGGGGGGAAGGGAAGTCGTTACAATATGTTTACTTAGCTTCAAATACACTAATTAAGCATTCAAAACCCCATTATTTTCCATAATTCTTTTATTTTTAAAACTTTATGATATCAATAGTAAAGTTTTATTCCTGCAGGCAGAAAGTTTGTGGATATGCATAAACAGAATATTGCTGAATATTCATGTAACTTGTATCTCATATCAATTGCATGCATACATACAAATATAAATTCAAGGTCTAGATCAAGTAACACAAAAGTAAAATAGTTTTAAATATACATCACAATGTTTGCGATAGGATTTTATAAAAGTCATTAATATTTAAATTTAAATCTATTCTCTATAGACAAAGTACAAACACAGCGGGAGGTATAACCTTTCAATTTTCGCTTTGAATATGATTTATCCCTAATCTTTTACGAAGTGTAAAAGAAACAAAGTAACGAAATACATTATACGTTATACGTACGCACTATCAAAAGCTGAGTTAATTAGATCATTATTCTTAAAACGCTCAGAAACCTCTTTTTTATATCTAATGGACATTCCACGACGTTCGTTCGCGCGGTTAACGAACTTTTTCGACTCCCCGACTAATTATTATTAATTACGATAACATAGGCATAGCGCACGTACTATCAATATCAGTCAGATAGATTGTGTCGATAAAAAATTCGTGTATACCATCACAAACTGGCACGGCAACGACGAAAAAACGGCTTTTTTTTTGTTCGCCGCCACGACGAAACAATATACAATATAAGAAAAAATAATGGAATGGAAACAATGTGGGAAATTAGGGATTTATCAACCCAAATTAATTAATTTAACCTGGAAGGGAACATCGTGCATCTATGAATATATGGACTCTAAACCGTCCATCTATACATAACTTGTACCTGTCTTCTTATTTTCTGTTTTAATGAATACAGTTGGGCATCCTTTAACCTAGCATGTTCACTAATTTGTTAAGTATTGGCAACAAATAATGTTGGATTTTAACAGCTGCTTTACAAAAACTCCAACTCAATTACGTAGTAACCCTGACCTTCGCATTTTATATTCGCTTACTTTTTGTACATTAGGAAGCAAACTTAAAAGAAACAATTGGCTGTACTGGTTTCGGTGATTCAGTCAAGGCAGAATTTGCCATGTTTAGACGCCACGAAAGCGGGAAGCACAAACACCGCGTCACCAGTACCAACTTCAAAAAGATGAATGCACCAACATATCTTGAGGAGATATGTTGGCGGTAAATTCAAAAAAGCGACATCCAGAGAGGACTTTAATTATAAACCAAACCGGATGATATAAGTATTGTTATATGAATAAATCGACTTGCATCTAATCAAGTAATCTATTAGTAAATTAATAATTGAATATTATGATAAAGTCAATAATTAAAAATATTTAATGTCAAAATTATAAAAATATGGCGTCCAAACATGGCGAATTCTGGCTGGACTGAATCACCGATGTGGGTTCCCCAGAAAAATATGTACGGATTTCCTCGTAAGATCGCTTTTAAATTGTTTGTCTACCACAATGTGTAAGTGTGTTATACTATTTTAATATTTTAACATGTTAACTTCAACATCTAGTCCATAATTTTAACGATGTCAGAAAATATTTTGATACACAACATGTAAGTGTTATTGTTCAGTATTTATTGTTTTACTATCAATCACATTGTCTTTTTAATTTGTACTCTTGAAAAAGGTTTTCAATAAAAACCGAAAGCTGTGTTTTGATTGCGTGGCTACAATTCACACTATATTCATTTTTCGAATTGTAACCAGTACATTGGTCCATACTGTCCACCACTCTAATGTTATAGGTATGGGATTTTCTGCGGACATTCTCCGAGAATTTTCTTCTTTGAGTTCATTGGTTCTCTTTTCGATATATTCAGCAGCGTTCGATTGTTTGGGGCGTTTTATTAGTTTCTGTTTTACCTGTGGTTTTCCTTGCTCGCTTGAATTATTTGAAATGATATCATCATTTGTAATTTGCTTAGTGAACTCAAATTCTGGTTCGGTACTTGATAGACTTTCCGTAGGAGATGGAACATTCCCAGAAATACTACTCTTATTTCCTATGAAGGGCACTAAAAATTGTAGATAATCCATTAAGTAGTATTTTTTCTGCCTTCCGGAACCACTCCGTGAAGTCTTCAGTTTTCTAGAAAACATGGTGCGAATATTTCACCACTTCTCTTTACAATTGGCTGATGGGAAAAGTCCTATTAATTTTAAATTAAGTTTTACTTTCAGTTATTATTTGTGGAAAGTTCAATAATCTTAGAGGAAAAGAGTGTAGAGTGCACCTGTTGAATGCTGTTCAAAAAGAATCGTGTTCTCTCAAATTCTATTATTTGTACAGAACAAAATAAAATTAGCAATATAGTGCGCAGTGTTTGTGTACTTCATAATTTTAGTAGGAAAAAAGAAGGAATACCATAGCAATTTCAAACAGTAAATATGGTAAAATGGAGAACCGACATGTCAGATCGTGTCCAACTGGTTGCATCAGACTAGTTGGCTGGATCTGGCTGACACATCGCGCTGGTGTGAATGCTTCCAAGAAATTCTTATGAATCAGTTTAATGTAAGTAGTTGGTTAAGTCGGTTGTTTGGATTGCGTTGCTCTAGTGTCATATCTGCCTAGAGTACGCAATCAAGAGGCAAGAACACAATGTAACACACAGAATACAATAACAGGATACGGTGGCTTAAAATAGTAAAAATAAACACACCCTTACCATCCCTTACCAACTCCAGATATGTATTTCGGCAACTAAGTTGCCATCCTCAAGAATTCAGCAGAATCTACAAAGAAAAATAATGTTAGAGGTAGTCTTCATATTTGTAACTCGCCTAGGATGAACATTCATTGACCAAATCGATGTTCGCACCCCTTTTAAATTTCCTCCCAACGACGCCTATATCTTTGAGTTATCTTTACGCACCGCTTCTTTTAAAACCTAACAACAATACGGTACGAAAATTAACCTGAAGAGAATTCTCACCGACTCTCCCGGATCGGGCATAGTCGGCCTCTCGAGCGAGGCCAAACTCCGCAGTCCGAGTATATGGATAGTTCTCCGTCGTCGGTAACCCACAAAGAGATCGAAGAGACCCCTCTGATTAATCATATCGCATGTTTCGACGTGGTATTATACGCCAGTGCACACACACACCAGCACACAACATACGGCGACTGGGATCATAATTAGCATACCGTGATATAGAGACCAGTTTAAGTATATAAATGCGCCCGAGTTTTAATGTTCTGGCGGGCGGTGGAGCGAACTCACGGCCCAGTGCGGCGGGCCCGATCGTCGAGGTTTATGTGCGAGTCGCCGCGCGGACGGACCGAGGGACGTAATGACTTAAGATTATGGAAAAATGAATATTGGCGAAGATCGAGCGCGCTTTGTAATCGAGGATAATAATCTCTCCGATAATTATTTAATTCGAAAACCGTCTTAATGGTGTAATAAATTGGCGTTTGTCTCTTTAAAAAACGATTTATTATTATCGTTCAGTTTTAGGCTATAAAATTTAATGTATCAGCTCTTTATTATTCTTTTTTTTTGTATATTTTCCCGTGATTATGGCGATGAAAGTATTTATGGGGAGATGATAGATTAATTGTGAGTTACTATTTAGCAAATATCGATATCAAACACTGGGTAAATCTGTGTTCCGTCAAAGAAACCAAAAATGGGGTGTATGCAACAATTGCACAATACTGTTACTTAATTTGGCTCGGGGACAGATTTGCCTCACTTATACGGCTGGCAGCGGCGGCTCGTGAGTATTTTTAATGGGTGGGCAGAAGTAGGCACAAACACTGAACATTTGTTATTATTATTATTTATGGGTGGGCAGCAGGACACGAAAAAGACCGGTTCAGACGACAAAATGTACGTTTAAACAGTGGCAAACAAAATATCATGTCTCAAATAAATATTTAGTTGAAATAATAAAACATATAGGTAGCTGTTATAGCATTTGCTTTGTTGTTCCAAGTATATATTTATTTAAGACAACATGATATTTTTTTACCAGTATTTAAGCGTTGATTTTGTTGTCTCAACCAAATGGTTTTTTCGGTGTAGACATATACACTAAACACTTATTATTATTATCATTATTAAAAATAATAAAATAATAATAATAAAATAATAAATAATGATAATAATGATGTCTCAAAATTTTTATGTTATTTAATTATGTATGGGTTTACTCAATTCTGACTAGGAGAATGCAGGAAACATTGTTAATCAACAAAACTTACACATAAAAGTGGTTGCCTGTATGCTTCCAAAAATATTACATATTTTGGTTGGAATTAAATCAATCCATTATGCTATTTCCAAGAAATGTTGGGCCCAGTTGAGTGCTAACAGATTAATTTAATAGTTTTATGATTAAATCAATCAGTTTTTTTTAGCATACTTCAAGAGCTAACTAAAGACAAAATCAGGAATGTGTGTAGTTACATCAGATTTGTTTATGACGTATCTTAACTAGCTAAGACATATGTTATATACTTTTATCTCGGTTGCGTATATGTTTACTTCCGCTCTTTAGATATTACGCTTGTCTTCTCTTTACCGATCGATTAATGACGCAACTACAAACATTCGTGATTTTATGTCTATATATTTTAATGATAAAATGATAATAAATTTAATAAAATTAAATTCCATTTATAATATACTTCCTAGTTTGTGTGATATAGTATTTACTGTGTGTGTCTTCATTAGGCTTGCTCACAATAATCAGCATGAGAATGTATTTGGTAAATATGAGTAAAATAGTAAAATTGTTTGGAACATGAGCAGCGCCGGCGGCTCGTAAGTATTAATGGCAACTACATTTCGTTTTTGTAATTTAGTGTTATGGTCAACTGAAATTTTTGAAATTTCATTTACGTATATGTAGTGTAAACTATAAAATTTAAGTTGGTACACCTGTGATTACCCACAGTGCTGCCACCTCTACCGATTTTAGACCTTTTCTACCAATCTCCCGATTAATATAATTTTTTTCAGGGTGAAATTCAACGTACCACTAATTACTTTAAAGAAGATGTAAAATTTAATATTTAAACACTTTAGTATTTAAAATTGCTGCCGTCATCTAAATGATGTATAAATGTATCGTGAAGGTATCATAAAAGGAAATTAAGCACACTTATACCGTTCATTACAAAGGTATTTAGATGTATCCGCGAGTAATGTTTGGTTCGATCTGTTTTCATATATTGTTTATCTTATGTAGTTTCAATAACGCCTTTGTGAATAGGTTCTATAGAAGAAAACTAAAGCGTTATACCCCTAGCATTCCTATTCAATTTTGCTTTTACTATAGTAATTATGTCTGTTTGGTTCCTTGACTAATATAGCAAGAATTTTCTTCTATAAACTTATGAAAGCTAAACAACGACTCTAAGCAGTGAAACTATAATTGGATTATCGCATATAAAACAATTTGTTAGAGACAAAAGTTGTTTAGATTTTCCTGTTGGAAAAAAAAATACTTTTAAATATGAACAACGAAGATTTAAAACCATTACCTACAGAAAAAAAAACTAATAATAGTATATTATTTGATGAGCCTATAATGCCTATTATAATACACGAGGATGAAAAGTTATAAACACGAGTGAAATGAGTGTTTATAATCATCCGATATGACGACACTTCTTTTTTCTCTTTCCATTCCATAAACTGATTATATGCAATTTCGTATTTTTTTCTGGATTTCTCAGGTAATAGAGTTTGTGAGGTTATGTCCGCTGTTTCTATTATTTCCGGAGGAGTACATACAAGGTTTTCTTTATCTTCCATTATAATTGTTACAAAAAAGAATTTGAACAACAAAGGAGGAAATAAACAACACCAATATTGCGACGAATTAATTAAACAATAAAATTATGTATTATATTTTTGTAACTTCAAACTTCAACGGTGCCAACCGCAAACAAGTGAAATATCATAAGTTACTATTCCGATTATTCTTATTTAGGCAACCAACATTTCACAACTCAGTAAAAATGACAGGTCAGTGTTTTATAATTCGTAAAACACTAGTGTTTTATAAGTACGTTTATGTATCTATAGTTAGGTATTTAATGAACATATTATTTAATAGTCGTAGATAAAACTATTTGTTTATATAGTAAATGATCCTATAATGAAATTTTTTTGAATATTTGGTTTAACATATATTATTAAGGCTTGAATATCCTGTTTTTATTAAAAATATGGAAGAAAAATATTTTTGTTTTTGCATATTCCAAGGTCTACCGAATTTTATGTATTGCTGCCCATCCATTAAACACAGAGGAAGTGTTTAATGGGTGGGCAGCAATACGCACAAACACTGAACATTTATCATTAACATCATTTAAAAAAATAAACAAAAAATACTTTAAATTTGAATGTCTCAAAATTTTGATTTCTCTTAATTTGTTTGGATGGGTAGTGCCCACCCTGTCACCTCCGCCGAGCCGCCACTGACGGCTAGACTCTGTATTGAAAACAGAATTCGAGAACACCAAACTCTTTTAGGAATGCATACAGAATAATCAGTTGATCTGTTCCAACACGCAGTTTGCTGACGGTTCGTGATCACGTGAACCAATCAGAAAACATATTTCAGTTCTCAAAGACTCCAATCAGTTGTCCCATTGGTTCACATCATCACGAATCGTTAGCAAATCGCGCATTGAAACAGAGCTATTTTTTTTTTCGATATTTATCGTTGCAGGAGAGATTTAATATTTACCATGGATTAGTTACATGGGCTTGCGTTGAGTTATTGTATATGCAGGTGTTCTCCATATACAGCCGGTTTCAAATAAAGTAGGTTACCGCTGATATCGTTTTTATTATTAAAACTTGATGAAATTACCATAGTTTTATAATTATTTAGGGTTGATTCAGATTGCGATTTTTAAAATTCCCCTTCCAAATTCAAATACATATTTACTTTTATGGTATCTTTATATAGCTTTGCTTCTAAAATAGAGACATTATTTGTGGATTTGCTTTGATCTGGGATGTAATCCAAGATGTACCCAAAACATTATCATTTTCTGACTAATAGAACCATGATTATTTTGATCTAATATATTTCTTACCTAAAATAGTTTTTAATCATTTTTGGTGTTCCGTAAATCTTTCCGAACATTGATGCCTAGCATTTTCCCAAGCTTTTTAATGTCTCACTAATACTCTTACGATTCTAATCATTACATCTTTTCCAGACTACAGAATGAGTTGAACTCGTTACGTGTTTAAGTATACAATGCTTAACAAATACAGGGGTTAAAATAACTCGAACCTTAAGAAATTTGGACTTATTTGTAATTGTTCTGCTTTCATTTGCATTGTGGCCACGATATTTGTACCTAGTGGAGCTTGGAGTATTGTCGGTGCTTATTTTTTGATGCAAGTCGTATTATTCCATTACCATCTTGTAGACCTCGTTTCTTTTCTTCTGAGCTTTATTATCATTTTCGTATTCAGTTGTTTAGACTATGCTTTAGAATTCTCTTTTAATAATATCAACCATTATTAACTCTGGCGGTATCCGATTCTTATGAGTTTCAGTTGTCAAGAAATTCTGCAGAATTCTTTAGACTCAACGACAGAATCATTCAAATAAATATAGGAAACATAGGAAAAGACTGATTAATAGAAAATTGCTGAATACCATTATCAAAATTAAACATGACCAATCAATACTTATTTCCCCAAGTCTCTCGAAAGACTTGAACTATCTTTAGAAGAGAATGAAGACTGCGTATTTCGAAATTAGTGATTACTACGGTTCTGCTTATACTTAACAGCATAGTTCTTCAAGGTAATAAAAGTAGATGTTATATACAATATACATACGTATATATGTACAATGTACCTAGTGAATTACGACGGCAAAATAGTGGTGAGACGGTAGGTCGATTGCATCTTGATTTAAGTTCGTATAGTCCATTATAACTCACGGCAGAGTTGCCAACCTCCCACTAAATACCCGCAGAAATAGAACTGGTAATTGAATTGTCTTGTTGGCGGGCCTGGCCTCTCTCCGTCCGTGCTGATGTCGAGACTGGAGAGAGACGACACTATACGGAGAGAAGAAATCGACTAGTATTTAACTGTTCGACCCTTAATACTTATACGGACCGATAATTGAATTTTACCCCTAGATCTTCGCACACGCTACACATACAGGCATACGGAATACAGACGTAATGTACGATACAATACGTCGGTATATGGAACATACGACATGTTCCACGGGCGAAAGAAAATTCGATTCAATGTCGATGCATATTGGACGATAATAAAGGGAAATTATCCTTGCGAGAAGCTGAGTCATCTGAATGCTGTTTTTCTAGATAATTTCTATTGTAACATTCTAAGTGTGCATCGTGTGTACAAAGGTCGAGGAATTATTTAAACAATTGTTTGAGAGAGTTGTAATCTAGGAATTTGAAAATGATACTTTAGCTTCTATTTTACAAGCTTTATCAATAATACTTCGACTATGGAAAATATTTGGAGGGGATATGTCCTTGTAGTGCTAAACAAATCCTTTTTTTGGGTAGTTTATGAGAAAGAAACCTTAAATATATGTTTGAATGTTGCTTATATGTACTGTGTCACGAATTTTATGCAAAATAAGCAAAACATTTTATTTTACGTTTTACGAAACCAATATTGACAAAAGTCTTTACCAGCATTAAAATCTTGAAAAAAGAAAATTTTGCGAACTTATTTATAAAGTTCCATGCATATTTTACGAAAATTTATATTTCATTCAGAATTTCCGTTTATAAATTATTTAAAGATTGGCTGATCATCATTTTTCCTAAACGTGGATCGGACGTTTTGGGGAGGTCAGCTCGCTTACCACACTTAACACCCACGGACTATATTACAATAAATAGAATAATCAATAATCAACAAACAATAGTCCAAAAATTTTACGAAACTGGTTCTGTAACTAAGGATTTATATGCGGGAATCCTTGTTGGCTACGGGAAACTTCGTCGGAACCTACTGAACGAAACTTCGTCGGAGCGGACTAAAACATTTTTTCGAGACGCCGCACAGTGATCCAGAATAGCATGTTCGCGACCAAAACCTGTAACTTCTTGTACAATAGGAATTTTGAAACGATTTTTTTAGGAAAACGTAATCAACTTTAAAGAATTTCATCCATATAAAAGAAAAAAGCATTGAGCCGAAAATCAGGCGGTAATCATGAGCGAAAATATAAGGTATTAATTCAAAAAAATTAAAAAATATATTTTTCTTCAATATCTATTGCGTATAATAATTGTTTTATTATTTAAACTTTAATTGTATTATTTAATACATCTTTTACACTTAAATTGATTTACAAAGTATATAAAATTCAATTATTTAATTTGTATTTTCTCAGGAAGTAGCAAAAAGTAACAGCTGAAACGTAAGGGAGGCTTTTATAGACTACAGGGATTATGTATGCTAAAGATGAACTTGTAGCTACTTGTTGATGTTGATAAATAATAAAAATCGCCCTGGACCACTGTGCGCCGCCGGGGTGAAGTTTATTATGTATAATCCATTATTTCTTTTTCATTGCTAATTTCAAAATTATTAAAATTAACCGTATAGAAAATCTAGAAACTAAATTTTTGAATGGCAATCTAACAAAGTAACTTTTCCTTTAGAGAATTAATCAATTGCGAATCCACAATATATTTAAAACTCAATGAATCATTTTATTCGTTGCAAATATTTTCATATTTAACTAGTAAAATACTGTAATTTTGCATTAAGAAAGAGAAGAAACTCTGCATAAATCCTTAGGGGAAATAATACTTGAAACCAATAACTCAAAGATCCTCTTTTATATATTCATACCTAAGCACCTGCTTTCCACTCAGTTATTCACGCGATGCTTACCTGTGCTCCCTAGAACTGAGCTAAACGTCCCTTTTGTAAAACCACCCCTTAAAAGAAATTAGTTTGGTTGTAAGATATAGGAATAATCTAGACAATAATACCTAGTCAGCCAGCCACTTGCGTATTCCTTCCTTTACGGCCATTCTAATAATTTCGATTATGACATGAAAATTGTTCTTCAAAAAAGGATCCCGAATACATTATTACATTGACTTGTCAATCATGCAATGATAGTTCTCCTTTGGAGTATTGTGTGCCCCAGAAAGAAGCCGAACGAATTTAATTTACCCGTTGTCGGGTGCGTTATTAAAATGACCTATTAAAATTTATATTCAGAACATGATTTTCTTAATTATACCCACACAAAGAATCAGAAAACCCAGGAATGTTTTTGTTTTACCTTATCTTAATTTCCTTTGTATGTTAAAGAACCATCTTGCAGTTATTAGAGAATTGGTACTTAACTTGAATTTAGTCGTTTATTTTGTGAGAATTATCTCAATGTAATTTTTCATTTCATGACAGTTTTCTGTTAATCTCCAAGCGATAAATAGTACAAGGTCTACGACTTGTACGTTTAAGGAGAATTGATAAGTTATCAGTGAGTAGTTTGAGGATTCAAATATAGATGTCAGATTAATACAGTTTTTTTTTAAATAATTGATAAATTTTATTTTTATATATTTAAAAATAATTGACCCCATTAGTCGTCACAAAACCCAGTTGGCATGACAATGCGCCATGTTTTTTTTTTCAAACTTAACCATGATTCGTTTGAAATTGATTGCTTAATTCTTAGCAAGTTGTTATTTTCCTGGTTTTCTAACAATATAAGTGCATATTACGGCATATTATTATTATTAAAGATTATTAGGGGCACATGTAATGCAAATATGAGGGAATGCCCCTACAATACAGAAGTAAGTACAATGACTTTCCATAATTTACAATGGCTACACGGTTTTCAGATTAAACTCACTGAAAATTGTAATATTGCAAGTACATACTGTACATAACCAAAAGGGCTACTTTAGGTCACCCTACGGCAATATTTGCATACACTAATATATCAGTCACTAATAAGACATGTTCGTGGAATGCCCCAACGCCTAGTTGATACAATACAAACCATAGAAGAAATGTATCCAAGCGAGGAACACTGAGTACTTGGGAGGAATCTATCGGAACAAGAAATTGCAGACTTTAAAGGTTTTTGGTGAGGCTGTTTGATTTCTTGATACATCTTCTAACGGATTAGTGGAGGATATTGCGATAATTAAAATAAAATGTATTTGCAATATTTTTTTAGATGAAAAACAATGTAATACATGCAAATATGTAATTAAAGTATTTAGTAAAAGGAATACTTTTATTTAGCCATTTCATAACAAAACAATGCGAGGTTATGTGGTTTGTTTTGTTTGAAAAAAGTTTCACAGAGTTGCCATTTTCTGACGTCAGCACTAATGCTCTCAATTAAACCGTCAGTAAAAATAGACCCTATCAACACTTAAAAAAATTTCCGTTAAAAAAATGCATCCATCATAAAGATCTGGCGAAAATGATTCTACTCATCAAAGCGAACACTCAGCAATGGCGCTATTTCGGCCTCTTAACGGTTCTTAACCGAAATTTATACGTCTTCAAGCAGACAAACTTCCAGAATAAATCAATTTATATTATAATAGGAAAGAAGTAAACCCCAAAAAAAACTTGGGTCGTAAAAAATACAAAGAGAGACCCTGGTTTGGTAGTAACAGAAGCAGCAGTAGTTAAAATCACCTCTTTTCCAGAAATTCTAACGACCCCTTTTCTTGAGAAAAAGAGCGAATATGGGGTACGAACGAACGGTTATCGACAAAGGGAATCCCTTCTAATTTTTGTGGCAATTCAATTTTTACGACACGAAAAGGGGGTTTACTAATTTTTCGCATTTTTCCCCTTGAAAAAAAAAAACGTTAAAGTTGAATTTAGGTCAAAAACTTATATTTTTTCCCAGTTCCACGACGTTCCCCCGTTATTATTGTGTGTTTTTTTAGGGTAAAAAAGTGGCCCCGCACAATTTTACCTACTTGTTACATTTGCTCTCTACCCGTCGTAAAAAATAAGGGTGAATTTTAGATTTTTTAACGCTCAACGGAATACATCCCGGCCACATCGGCACGTCCTACTGTGGGAATCCCAACAGACTTTTTATGTGAAAAATGCAAGAAAAGAAAAAATAACCGACGACTTGGAATCGAACGGAGAAGAATTGACAGTGAATGAATACGTTCAATTCTATGCCTATACGTGATTAAAATGATTGAATAATTAGCCTTTCGTAGATATATCTGTATGTAGTTGGGAGTAAGCGAAACGCTTGTTGGGGACTGAATGCTGAATATGTATGAAGTACAGGTTAATTATGTGTGCGGATAATATAATAAATTACCTCTGACTGTCACGGTGATTTGTTGATAGATCGAAATGTTGCTGTAAAATGTATGTATATGTGCAAATGTACATAAATTCTTGGTTAATTGATGTCAATGTTCTTTTAATTTGAATTAATCTTACTATCTGGGGAATCCTAATTTAAAAAGAAAACCGTATATGAATAAATAGATACATTTCAATTGCTAAATATTGTAATAATTCTTGTATATTTAAACAAGGAGTCAGGAATGCGAGAATTTAATATGTATAATTGCTAAAACCTTGCTTTATGCAATTCATTAGATACACACTTAAACATAATAGTTGAACATCTTACATTACTCTAAATAGATTTATTTTTTTATTATTTTAAATTGTTATTTAAAATAATAAACTTTATGTGATCAACGGGATATTATAACTTAGAGGACAACTTAAATGAAATATTGTTCGTCACATTACATTAACAGATTACACTGGTCAACAAAGTTTCAGATTTATTCTGTCCTACGAGGTAAAGTGGGTGAACTTAGCAGTCTGTTTTTAGGATTTTTCTATCAGGCAAGGTTTCAGAGTGACAAAGCAATGAAATTTTGTGAAAGTATATATTATAATATGTATATAAATCATG
>JARFOC010000355.1:116636-140025 GCA_031763485.1 Osmoderma eremita | reverse complement strand
TCACCCATGATTCATCAGTATATATTATAGTTCGACCTGAAATAATTAAAGTTACAGAAATGTCAAATAGCAACAACCAAATTGTACTTTCTTCTCTAAATACTTGATCTCTCGTAAGTATTTGTGCCCCTACCGAATAATGTCGTCTCGTTCGATGAGTATACTTTTACGACCTACTGTTTTAAATTCGAAACCCATATGGTGTAACAATCTATGTAAAGTTGCTCAACTGAAGTTTGGGAGATCATCATCAGCATTGACAGCAGCAAGAATTGCATTTAATGTAGGTAGCATATTCTCGTCGAATAGGTGCTTGCGTGTTCTCATCATATGCTTGTAATCGGTCATTTATTGGCATGCCTTTCCTTTTCTTGGGGTTTTTTGGACTTGATAATGAACCAGTTTGTTCCTCCTGTTTTCTATTATATATTGTACGCTTTGAGCAGCCCAACGCTTTACTTGCTTCTTGAATGGCAGCACTCGCATTCGTAGTTTTATTAACACAGTAGTGTTTTATCAACACTACCGGTAGTTCGATAAATGAAATGATTATCAATGTAAATAACGTTATTGCATGAGCAAAGAATTGGGATACCAGTGAAGGTTTTGACTAACCTGGATAAGTCTTCATTTTTGTACCTTGCACTAGTGCGTTGGGTTCTGATGGAATAGATTCACTACAGCGTATATGTATCAATTAAGTTGCTAAGTATTACACCAGCTCAGCCTAGATTAAAATAGACATATCATGTTGACACTCTCTGTGTGTAGGTTTCTAAAGTTCGTTACGCTTTGAAAACATTAAAATCATCATACAATTACGAAATCATCCATTTGGGCTTATATTGAGATTCTCAGCGGATTTTCATCTTGCAGATGGTGATATGCATTTCATATAATATTTCACAATTTTCTTTCAAAACTAACAAAACTTTTAATATTTGCCTTGGTACCATTAACTTCCACTTCTTGTTAATATAGTTATTAATTACAAATTTCATTTCGACAAGCATTGCAAATCATTAAACACCAAATAATGATAGTAATAATTACCAAAACAGCAACTCTTTTCAATTATTTAGCGTAATTTACATTAAGACTACCACATTATCCAATCATTAATATTATATGTAAATCTATGTAAATTTGGAAAGATTCAAATTCAAATTTTTAATTTGGACACTTCTTACGTCCAATTATTAAGGTTAAGTTCTGTCATGCATACTATATTTGGTTAAAGTGCCTAAAATCAAATTAGGACTTCATTTCGTATTCATTTAAAAATTCCATATCCTGCTTTGGCAACTGAAGACTTTATAACGTGGTTATACTTAATTTTATATGCGCAAATAACATGTATGCTTATAGATTTTACCGAAAAAATGATTTGCTGTTTATATTTTGTATTTTATAGATGATGTAACATACGCAAAACAGTTATAGACAAAAGAAATTGAGTAATACGGTTTGATAAACTTATGCACATAGTGATTTTAGTAAGGTTGGTAATGTGGTTTTAACTTCATTTTTTTAGTTTACACAACATTGACGGTTCTATTGTAATTATCATCTCGGCCATGGCAAACTTGACACATTTTTTAAACTGTAAGAGATCTTCGGCATAACTCGAGAACGCTTACAGATACGTATAGGAAACTTAATAGTAAGTCAGGTTTATTTTTAACGCTAAACAATAATAGTAGAAAAGTTATGGAAAAAATATAATGCCTGTCAGAAATCAATATACAATTGCATAGTTTAAAAAATCTATGAAACTCTTATCAAAAGCATTTTTTAACTATTGTAACATCAAATGTTCCAATTTATTTACTTGCATCCAGTAGACAAAGCTTATTTGCATGTTATCAACTGTTAAAGATGCACTGAGGTCTCAATCTGATTCATCAAAAGACGCATTCTACTGCTATAATAATCAACCCAAATTACATATGTGTATGGATCTTGTCAAAAAGGAGAAAGTTACACCGGTTAACAAGATTTTTGTCCCATGCACAAAAATGCCTGATTCCCATATACTCTTGCATGCTGAAATCAATTATGTTTTCAGAATTTCTCCATCACCCTTAGTTTTTGTGTTCCAGGATATTCGCTTATACACCTAAAATATGAATGCAAGATATGTAGTATAAGAGAACATATCTTGACGTTATTTCAGTTGCCGGATAGAGCTCGGAACTGATCAAGCAGCATGCAATGGTTAATGTTTGAACATGTCTTGCCGTGTTAAAACTTGCATTTCCCATTCCTAGATAGCATTTAGATAGTTATTTCAGTTGTCGGCTAGAGCTCGGTGAATGAACATATACGCTGACGTTGTTAACGTTTTAAAGAGTGTTGCGTTGTGGTGCGTTCCAGCTATTGTAGTGAAACCGCGAACATTTGATCACCTGTAAAAATACCAAGGAAATGTGTAAACCACCCGAACTGTTTTTGCTATATTTGTAGCGAATTGACATTTAAATATGAAGAACGCTCTTTCACACCTCTCCTTAAAAAGTGCAATGAGCAGTATTTCAAGTGTAAAGTAGGTGATGAAGATAAGAGCTATATTTGTTGTGTTACACACATCGTAACTGTAAATTTCATTACTTCTAAATTCTAGGGAAAGCTCGCTACAACTATGAGTAGTGTATAAATTTGGGATAATTCTTCTAATTCCAACTGCTCACTATGGCTTTCGATCTAAAACTTCGATCTAAGATGATACTATCTCATTGTGGATACAAATATTACGTGAGGGTACACTAGGTTGCCTACTGTGGAATGTCAGGTATTGGTGTATTATCTACATTTAATAAGAGTCGCCCAACCACTGATTAACCCTGTCAAGAAAATAATTATTTATATTCCAGAGTTTCTTTTACTTTATCCGATACAACAACAGAAATATCCTCAGCATGACTAATATAAAAATAATATTTTCAATGCCATTAATATATAACAAAAATAAAACGGGACCCAAGACGGAACCTTGGAGCACTCCCATATTATTCTTTAAACTAATAGTATTTGTAGGTTTTATGAATCTTTCAAAGCTAAAATTCAATCATTGCTTCGAATCACGATACACCATTCTGTCTGCGTACATACGATGATATCTCAGGATGATGGGGAATCATTGCACAAGAACTTAAAGATATTGTGACCCTCCGAATTCTGTGCACCTCATGCTTTTAATAACGTAAAATTATTAATAACGTCCTTTCGATTGTCGGTTAGAAATCCCATTTGAGAGCTAAACAAATGCGAAAAAAGTGGTGTCAGCTGTCCTTTTTCGGCGAAAGGCCTCTGCAAAATAGCGTCAAACAAAATAACTTTTTCCCGCTCGAAAACGACACGTATACATTGAAAGGTTTCGTCGTACGCCACAGCGCGTGTGTAGCTGTGGACACGGACCATTCATTTTTTAATAAAAACCTTTCCAGATTAGATTCCTGTGTGTGTACAGAAAGACACAGTACATCATCGTGACAATAAAATATTATTTCTTGGGGAATCGTTGCTTCGGGCTCTCTGCGTCTCTTCTTAAGGGCTAGTTCATAAGAATAATATGGAGGTAGGGAGAAGGAATAGAGCTTAGGAACGGAAAACATTTTAGTTACGGTTCCAGTTTGGTTTTTCGACGTACGCTGTTTATTTTAGCTGTATACACGGGACGCAGCTGATCTGATTTTTGCGGAAGACCTGGGGTAGTTCCGCGCGGAGGGAGGGTGCGTATATTATACAAGGGTTATACGCCATTAAGGGTTATATCCCCAGGTATATACGTAGCTGTGTGTATGTGTGTACAGGCGTGCCCTATTCACAATAGACCACATGCTTCCAAATAGTAAAAAATAGTAAATAATAGATTGGCAACACGAGAGCATGGTTTTTTACGAACATTTTTTTCTTTATTATTTTTACGCCGTACGTATCCTTTTCCCTTTTTAACAACCGCTTTCGATTATTGAAAACGAGGGTTGTACGGGCGCTCGCACAGAAAATAAAGCTACTATTACTGCTGCTGGTTTATTGCGACGACAAGTTCTTTCCGACATTGTATCGTCTTAGGACCGGTAAAGAGACGTGATCCGACGCACAGGTAGAATCTCTCTTCCAGCGTTTTTTTTTTGGCACGACGGTATGGTGTGGTGTGCTTAAGTGATCGCCGTAGATCTTAGATTTAACCGCACTCTCTATTGTATGCCGAAAAGGATAGAAATGAAATTGAAATCTTTCCGGAAAGGCTTGCCAAGGGATTGGAAATTAATTGCTGTATTAGATGCTTCTTATTCGACATATAAGTATGTCATTATGCATTGAAAATAAAATCTTACTATTACTAATATTTCCATCTACTATATAGGTACATAAGAGGCTGTTTGGTTACTGTGGGCCTATATAATATACTGTACTATATTGGACTATATAAAATACAGTGCGGGACAGCCAAATGGAATAAATTCATTCTCTCAATAATTGTGCATATTTATAAAAATCCTCGAAATACATCAATTTTAGATTATGAAATGATATCCTGCAAAGTGTAAATTTCAACCCTAAATTTAACCCCTTTCGAGTGACAGTTGCAACCCCCAAATTTGCAAATAGAAATTAGGGACTTGTGATACCTCATTTGAAAGGTCTTTTCGTGATCTATTCAAAAATGCTATGGTCTAAAAATTTATTGCAAAAATTAACAGTGAAAAATAAATTAAGTATTTCGAAGAAAAATATTTTCATGGATTTTTAAAAAAAGTGTCAAGTTAGCCATGGCCGAAATGACCTAAAAATAATTACAGTAGAACTGTCGATATTATGTAAACGAAAACGCTAACGCATCTTCACTGTATGTATAGGTATTTGAGGTTAAAAGACTATATATAGTGTTATTGGTACGGCTTCTTTAAAGTCTGGTTCTAATATCAATAAAGATAAATCACAATATTCTCACTGATTAAATACTCAAAATAATTCTGTCCCAAACAATTTTCTCATTACTATAACATCTTGATCATCAACTTCCGAAGTTACAGTAAAAGGTATCAAATAAAAATAACAAGCTATAAATATTTCAAACTACAGATGCAGTAGAGAACTATATGGCAACTATGTAGCATCAAGGCGTCATATTTTTATCATATTTATTATTGGTCAATCAGGCGGCTTCATAACGCCTTGCTTACTAACTAACAAAATTAGCCTTAAAACCATATCACACAACTACCTACTGCTAGAATAATCTGTTATACATAAGTCATGTAAGTAATTACATATATTCGATTAATTACACGTCATTACACTTAAGAGCTTCGCCAAGTTGTTGACTGCGTTTTCGATTACTGCTCATAAGAACTTACTAATTATACATTAACATGGGCGAGAGCATCTATTTGTTTTTGCCCGCTCCATTCAAGAATCTCTCACATCAAATTTCCCCCTATTCACATCTGTCTACCTATAATTTAGAGATTTCAATTTAATACGGTTAACACATCGTTGTATATAAACACGGCTTCTTACAGCGATAATTGCTTTAAATCCGTTTGAGCAATGCTCGATACTAAGTATTCAATTATTAAATGTTATTATTAGATGTAATGGAGCTAGCAATCATCCGGTGTTTTGTATGTTAGTCCACTTCCTTCCTGGCATGGATGGGTAGCAATTCAGTGAACGCATTCTGGTATTTTATTGTAAAGTGTCTCTCGCTAAGATAGGACTTAAGAACAGTATAATAGCTTACTGGCAGCATATATTTAAGATTGTATAGCAGCCCAGTGTGCCAAACTTTGTCAAAGATCGTTTCAACATACTGCGGAACAATACATTTTTCTTTCGAAATCTACGTTGATTCTATCAACGATTCGGTGAATTGTCGTGTAGCATGCTGTTATCGGAATCCAAATTGGCGGTTTGGAATTATCTTACGATTTTCTAAAATAGGACATAATCTCAGTAAGAAAAGCTTTTCGAAAACTTTTGATACAGCTGGTAGGAGACTAATTGGCCGGTAGCTTTCTATATTCTCCGAATTTTTACCAGATTTTAAAATGGGCGTTACTTGAGCCACTGCTGTGCATGTATTTATTTTATTTTTGTTATAATGCAATCTTAGTGCTTTGCCACTTTTCTTTCCACAACCTTCGTTTAACTCTCTTTGAAGGTGGCGATTTTCGTACAAAAATCGCATTGAAAACCAAGACCTAACACCGGCTTGCTGCGAATAACGCAAGTAGGCTGAAATTAAAGGTAGATGGTGGTAATAATGTAATCGAAAAACTGTGTAATTGGCGTAAAATTTTACATCAGAGGCCATAAGATTGTGGCATGGGATAATGGAAGTTCTTCACAGGTAGAAGGTTAAAACATCAGCTAACGCTTTGTATAGCCGCTTTGCATACTCTTTTGGAGTATTCCAAAAGAATTGATCGATTTACTAATACCTCGCAAAGATTACCTAACGGACCACTTGTATTAATCCGAACCCATTATCAACGAGGAGAAAGCGAAAAACATATTTTTCCGGCATTCACCACCGGTGTACCGATTACGCACCCCTTTCCTTTGAACGCACACGCGAAATAATCAACCCTCTTCCCGACGAGTCGCAAGTGGCGGCAGTGCGAAACAAAAACGAGCCACCCGACATCGGCTCGCCTAGCCGGAAGTACCGCAGCAGTAACAGCGCGAAGGGAATTTCGACATCGGACGACAGGGCGAGAGCGAGGCAAAGAAAAAAAGGAATAAAATAAATAAAACGACAAATAAGAAAGGTAAACCTTTTAGTGATCGAATATCACGACGCGCAGAACAATATTACACGCACACATGCCGAGTCCGGGCGCAAAGAAGAGAAAAAAGGATCCGGCACTCGCTTAACACGCGTTGCCATTGGCTACCCTTTGAATAAGGGTTGAAATCTTATACATACATGCGTCCACACGTGTAAATACGTATGCGAATATATGCCGTCCTATATACGGCCCGATATATAACCGTCTCCAGGTACTTACATATTATGTATGTACATAGATCGGATGTGAACAGCCGTGAAAAGGGATTCATAAAAATGTACATGTAAAACGCGTGAGGTCGCGCACGCGTCTTTTCTTTTACATAATATCGATGGAAAATATGGGCGTGCTACGCTTGCGCCCTCTAGAACCTACCCCTTTGCATCTGCATACGATAAAAAAGGCGAGAAAGGAGGCATGGCGCTCCGCGCCCGGGATGAAGAACTCGGAACATATCGCCCATTTACACTCCCGACACCTTTGTTTGTGTGCGTGCGACTGTGCGTGTGTTCGAACATGTACCCAACGTCTCCACAATCTATTTTCTTTCCTTAGTTAGTACGAATATGGTCAAAACCCTTTTGGAACGACGCTAATGTTGTTGTAGTAGTAGGTAGGGAAAACAAACAGAGAAAAGTCTCTGAAGGACTTGGAATGAAATAAAAAAGGGAGATATAAGAAATGATTTCCTTCTCTCTGTTACATACGGCGGAATTTTTTGAAGAATTATCGAACGCATAGAGATTTCGCAGCAGTGTTTAAAACCACAATCTTGATTAATATAAAAGAAACCTTTTTTTTGCCTTAGAAAACTCAAGAGGTATACACGCTCGGCCCAAATGATCAGACTCAGAAATAAGACTTAACCAACGGTAATTTTTTCTAATAAATAAATGTTTATTATCTACTAGACCACAAAAATAGCATAAAATAAGTCATAAACTTAATCAAAAATACAAGTAATTCAGAAAAAATAAAAAATTAAATAGATCATTTAATCAGACGCTTTGCAGTATTATTGCAATTTGTTCTGAATGATATTTAATAATAATAATCTTCATTGCCCAACGGAAACCATTTACAGGACAAACAAGTATAAATGCATAAATACATAGAGAAAGATATGCAGTGCAGATACTGATAAAATCAAAATAAATATATATATAACAATGCTAGCCTAGTAAGGTGGTAGTTTTAAAATCAGAAGCTGTTTGTATGAGATGACGAAGAAGGAATATGGAAAGGATCAGGAAAGAGTTTATTAGCAGTCCTGCACATATGTACTATAGGAGATTTAGTCAATGCATTCGTTCTATCCGTTGGTACGCAGAAGGTATCGGTGTATCTAGTGCCATATTTCGGTATATTGATTCCAATAAGGGACAGTAATTGTGGCGCATCAATTTTATTGTCATCAACCTCATCAAGAACTTAGCACTTAATATATTCCTTCGTTTGAAAAGAGAGGAAAAGTTATGCTCACATAGCAAAATTTTGTAGTCAGTTCCCCGTGCGGAATAGTTACCGTGGGCTTGCAGCCTAAGCATTTCAAAAACATTTTCTGAACTGTATCCAATTGTAGTTCTTGATAAATACAAACGGGAAACCAAATAACCAAGAGGGAATGGTGAAAGATGAAACAGTAAAAGAGATACCAAGAAATAGGCCGAGACGGGCAGTGTTAACGGAAAATAAGTAAAGAACTGGAGAGACAGAAGGGGATGGAAAAGAATTACAAAGCTATGGGCCTCTTATAATAAATATTCTTTTTGCATGACTTGAATCTCCTCAAAATATAACCAGATGTACTCAAACTGAATAATAAAATGATATCAGATATCCCTTTAATTCCCTTCAAATTATATTCATATCGCAAGAGTTTTTAATCTTCCTTTCAAATTCTCCTCCTAAGATCTTGTCATTGATTAAATAAATTCATTAATAAATTTTCTTTTTCTATTACTCCATCTTATCACGATGTTTTGGATTATATTTAGATTGATTCTATGCATTCATATTCAGATCTACGTGACCTCCAATTCTGCACGAGTCGGGCTTCTCTTCTTTTAAAAAATACCTTTTTTTTTCAAAGTGCAACTGACTGTGAGAAAATACGATTGCCGAAAGTGTTCTAAATTGAATAATAATATCCCTGCCACCACCCCCACGGCCGTGCAATTATTTTAAGTGAACCGGTCGTCATCACTACCTCTAGTTCGTATCCATTCTCTCTGTAAAATTTTCAGAATCTTCGCTCGGGCTCGACCCAACGCGCACACACAGAAAGATAGCGCTCGCGAGAAAATTCGACACCGAGATAAAAACCGAATTACATAAAAGTGAAATAGGGGTCTGTCGGGGTTTCCCCCCGCGCCAACCTTACTCGACCGGACCTATGTATGTAACGTAGGCGGAAAGCGGGTGGCATACGGGAAGTAGCGAGTGGTGTGGGAATCCTTTTGAAGATTCACAATTTGATTCGAACGAGAGAATAGGTCGAGGAAACCGGAGAGCGAGAGACGAGGAGAGACCTAAGTAAATTGCGGCCTGCTTTTGCCAGACGCTTTCATCGCGGTGTGCCGGGGAACACTGAACAAGACAGGAGACAAATCAGTGAATACGGAAAGGCCTCCGTTCATCCGTTCTTCCTATATAACCTGCCATGTAGCTATGGGGCAACGTGCATTTTTACGCTCCGATCCGGAGGAAGGGCGAACGAACTAGGTACGTATGTTTGCCCAAGAGATTCTGTACGCCTGGCTGGACGAGGCATGTTACCACGTTGTCATCCCTCCTCATATTTGATCAGATTCTCCTTTTTTTCTTTTTTTTTTGTTCAGATATTTTCGTGTCCTCCGTTCGGTAGTAGTCTGCGCAACAACAAATTTATGGAGGTTATAAAATAAGGTAACGTAATCAGGTCGGAAAATATCAAAGATGTATCCGAAAATCTCGTGAAAACCTTGGATTTATAGAAGTATTAAATAAGAAAAATCCTATGTATACAGGCTTTGCATCTATTTCAAAGCATCAAGAATTTAGGTGCAGGAAGTAGATTCTACTTCCAAATTTTGATCTTCTTGATCCAAAATACATTTAATTTCCATCTGTATACCTCCTGCCCAAAACAGTGACCGTTGATAATTGAACAGTATTGCTCAAAATGACGAATCATGATTTTGACATTAGATATTAGCAAGCACTTTACAACCACTATATAACTTTGCTTTCTTTACCAGTTCAAAACATATACACAGTTGGATATTTCACATCGGCTAACACGAGGGATACATATGTGTGAATAATCATCGTAGTTGCCAATGCATTATATGTACGTGGTGGGGACTCTGCTTTCGCTAGATGCATACGTAAACGAACGGGCAGCGCTGATCGCAGATCGCGGTAGTCTAGCACGCGTACATTTATGATGTTTACTCGCCGAAAGCGCACTACCGACTGCTGTAATCCCAACAGCTGCCGGTATCACGCAACGGGTGATCGGTACGATTTGGCAACGTTCTAGCAATAATACATTGAAATCTAAAATGAAAATTTTCTATACCTCTACTATGTATCATAATCTCATGGACATATCTTTATTCAAAAACAACCGATAAACTCCGGCACCCTGCAGATATTCTATGTTTTTATGCAAGTGGCAGAAAGTGATTAAATGAAAAACGTAACTGATTTTACTTAAAGCAATTACACCATTTCAGAACTACAATAATTTTAACAATTCTCACTACTTTTTATAAAAGTTATATATAAAAGAATGGTACATAGGCGAACTATATTATCAGCATTTAAGCAAAAGAATCATATTTTTTTTAGTTAAATTGCAAAATGTCCAATGCCAATAAACAATGTCAAAAAGTATTTCCTATTCCGCATATTCGCGATTTACGATGGTGGCGTTGTTAACTGAACGCAAAGGAACACTTTATATTGTTTACAATGAGCAAAACCGTTTTTCACAGGTTTAATCATATTTCTTTATCTGTGAGCAGTATTACCACCAAAAACTTCTTGAATCCGTATATATTTGGAAAGCACGCAATTATTGTTTAAAATTGCAAATTATAAGTTGTATAATTTAGGTTTTTGTGAGAGGGTATATAAGAAACCCATCAGTAAACAAAAAAGGATAGTCATATAATATTTGTTGCTTGGTCATGAAATATTTGATGTATCTTGTTTACGACTAATTCTGTAAAATAAACAATAAATTTGGTTATAATGCCATATTATTATTATTATCTTCTTTATTTATTTTTCTTTAAGCGGGGAAAATACACATAGTAAGAGCTGAATTAGATAAAGTCTTTGTGAATGCGGATAATATTCCGCTATAATCAATAGCAATATCAGGTTTCACTAAATGTGTAACTTTAGAGGAGAAATACTTATGTTTTAAAAAGTGGTACTGGTTTATATCTTTCCACCGCTTTCAATTTGTTACAATAACACTTCGTATCGATGATGTAGGAGAAAAGTTTAAAATATCATCGCTAAAATATAATTTTAGTATTATTAGTGATAGGAACTATTGTGCCACATACCCAAAAAGTACTGCTGATACATGTTTGCAACGCTTTGAATTTCGAACTTTGCAAGAACAAAGCGCATCAAACACCTGAAGGTCATATATCTTGAAAGTTATTGTCATCTCCTGTTATTTTTCAGTTAACAGACTTGTCCAAAGAACAAAAATTTGAATTTGTGTTGCAGTCTTCCTCAATATTTGGCATTCACTATTGCATCTCCTTCAGTCATGCACCTAGAAGTAGGTGAAGCTTCTAAGTAGTCAAAGATTTGTTCTGCCTTTATTGAAAAATACCTGTACACAAAAATGCATATTCTCGCTAATTTTCTATCGCTCAGTACCAGGTTATTTTATATCTACAATAAATACAAGAAAGGCTTATAAAATAGGTACTTGATTTGAAGAGTCGAATGCAATACAACGCTTTGAATTTCCAATTTTGCAAGAACAAGAGGCATCAAACACCTGAAGATATGTTCAAAGTTATTGTTATCTCGTGTGGTTTTTCAGTTAAAAGACTTGTCTTGAACCAAAGAGCAAAAATTTGAATTTGCGATGCAGTCTCTCTCTAAATTTCACATGTAGTAATATTCTTACCATCCACCATTGCATCTCCTTCACTTATGCATCTAGAAGTAGGTAAAGCTTAAATAGGTAAAGATCTCTTCGGCCTTTATTGAAAAATACCTGCACACAAAAATGCATATTCCATTATTACATCATATCTACAATAAATACAGGAAAGGCTTATAAAATAGCTACTTGCTTTGAAGACTCGAACACAATACAACTTTTACAAAAGCTTTCCTTTGTAAAAATACTACAGTATGAGGAGAAGCAACGGTGAAAATATCATTGAAGAATATGTGTAAATCACGTCTACTCTAATGCAATACAAAAAGGTGTCACTGTATGTGTATGTTTTCTTCGGTAATAATCGTTGATTCTCAAGCTGTGGCTCTTGATTCCGAGCCAAAAGCAAAGAAGGAATGAGGTTATACATAGTTTGTCTTGAAACAGCAATTACTAGAGCAAATACAAAGTTTTGCATACCTACTTATCCCCCATTAATAAATATTTAATATATTATTCACATCTTATTTGTATCTATTCAGTAAAACTACAAGTTTTAACATCGCAATAATAAAATGGATTCGGTATGATGAACGGCGAGACATTTACGAAAATCTATTTATAGAAAGTTAAACGCACTCCAAACACTCACACGAACATTAAAGAAGATGGCAGAGTAACCAACTAACTAACAGAGGCATTATAACCACGGCGCTTTATCCGTAATGGCAGACGGATGAACGGAAGGAACACACTAACAGCGGCGGGACAAAGAGTGACAATATAAAAAACAAAGAACGGCCGATGCAAACGTCCGACTCACGAAATAGTAAATATTCCTATAGATTAGGCAAATAAATGAACAGAAGAACCATCTCCCCGATCCGATCGTGCTGTGCTATACGCCGGCAAACTTCTACCGTCTCTTTCTATCGTTCTCTATAGAGTGGTGCGTCTCGCTGTGTGAGTGTACGTTTCTGTACGTGTAGAACGATGGGGGTGCGGGCCAGCGCTAACTAGGGTTGCTCTAATCAATACTGCCCTCTCGCCCCCCAAGTCCGGACACGCAGTTTCCATCGCTGGACCCCGACACAACAAACTTTTGCAATTTTCCCGACTGGTCCTCGACCTTTATTCTCCCTCGGTACTCCGAGGCCGAGAACTATTGTGGATATAAAAGGTGAAAGGAATGGAAATCAGTGTAATGATCGTCCATTGTACGTACGTTACTCATTTGAATACGTGTTTGGACTGCAGTGTTTGTATTGGGGAAATAAGGTTACGTAAATTATTATTGATAGTTGCGTAAATGTTTTTTTAGGAATCAATGATTTTTATTAGTTTTCTCTATAATAATACACAGTATCGGGAAAATCCACACCGCACAAATTAATTTAATAAAATTCGGGACATACGTTTCAAGAGCACGTCGGCTCCCATTCTCAACCAATTCCCGAATGAACGAAAGTTAGATCTCACATGCACGTTTAAGAAAGGAACGATATACACATCCCTCCCTATAATCGTTAAAAATTACATCATCTGTGTATAAACCACCGCCGGAAATCACAACGCCAGCAAAAGCACCAATTGCCGTCGCCAGCACGGCGACTCCAGAAATATGAAATAATAATATGAAAAATATTAATTAGAAAACTCATTCAAACAAACAATTTTTGTCTTAAAACTTTTTCTATACCTCTTATACGCATATGCAGAATGGAAAATTTCAAATTTTCAAAAATGTATTTCACCCACTCAGAGTGTTTTTCCGCAGAAAAATAAGATTGCGTAGTATATACCTATATATCGTCTGCATTAATATGGGAAATTTTCCATTCAGCATATGCGCAAAACTCGCTAACGGTAAGAGGTATAGAAAAGCTTTGAAGACAAAAATTGTTTTTTTAAATGAGTATTATAATTCATAATTTTTTGAATTTCCGGATTCGGGATCATCCCTTGTGAGTAGATTCAAATTGATACACAAATACGATATATACTTAGTTCTAATTCAGCAACATTGTGGAGATAGGTGACTTAACTAAAATATTTCTTCTACTTCTAGCAGTATGATAATAAACAGATTCCTTACGGCTTTCTATACTGAAATTAATTTTACTGATCAATGCGTTTATTCTTTTACATAATGATATTAGATTGACTTCCTACAACATAAGATCATAGTCGGATTGTTTGTTAGGATAAACACCATTAGCTTTAGATATCAAAAATTTAGCTAAACGTCATTGGACGGTTTGATTACTATTAATACGTATGTACCTGAAACATGGGATGCCAGATCAATGAAGCATATTGTAGCTTAGATCTTATGAACGCAAATTTCACCATACTTAGGCATTTGATATCTTTGAAATCAAGATATAAATTCGGGTCGCTGATATGCCTTGCAACAATTAAATTGATGTGTAATAAAATGCTTGGTAGTTTTCTGATCTTCAACATTTTAAGTTTTAAGGAAAGGTGATTGGGTTTGCATCGACACCAATAGCAACAAAGTCCTTTTGTAAAATGCCATTTTCGGAGATGGTGATTCGGCAAATTTTAAATTCTTACTCTCAATAGCGGCCACAATGTTGTTTAAAAATAGTTAATATATCATCAGCCCAAGTTTGGATCCTTGAGATAAATCAGAAGATAGTTTAAGCGGCTACAGCGACCTCGCTTGGAGATTTTGTAGTCCTCCAACCAAATAAGATCTCAGTAGTGTATCAACTGTGAAAATCTTGCTTGGAGTTTCCATACGTGAAAGCTCTCTGGAAGTTAGTATAGATGACATCAACTTGACCCTGCTAATCTGAGCTTTCACACATATTGAGTGAAAAAGCTACATTTTTTTATTGTGAAGCGGTTAGACATAAAGCCATATTTGACTGGTAACATTATTGGTCTGACAGATTTATAAATGTAGTCGCAAAGTATAAATTCGAAGACTTTAGCGGAATTGCGTATGATAGATATCGGTAAAAATATAGCAATCTCTCTTTTTAATTGGAAATAGCCAACAGAAACCTCTCCATACTTGGAATGCACTACAAAATATTACGTAATATATACCAGCTTTTACATTGCGCAGAAATAAAATCAGAAATGCTTTTGAAAAAAGTAGAAATTATTACAGCGTTTAAGTATGGTTATTGCTATCTGCCTTCCTTAATGCTGGTTCCATTGTTTAAATAATATGTAAACAGCAGCGTATGTAAAATACAGAAACAATATTAGCAAATGCTCTGATGGATACAAGATGTTACACACTAGATATTAACAAAAAAAATATATGATTTTATTGGCTGATAATGGCGGATATTATTTATATAATACTGACGTCATAGTTGTATTACTACGGAGAAAGCACTGCGATCATATGATTTTCATTTAAATTTATGGGTAATTAAACTCTTAATTGATCCGTAGTTAAGATTTTTTTTTCTAATTTCCATGCTACGAGATCTTACGGTCACAAATATTTCGTTAAGTTAAGAAATACGACGATTCAAACTGAAGGATATCTCCAAATCTCGTCCACCAAGTCCGCAATATGTATAATCGAAGAGAATCATCGACCACGCCAGTAATTTCATTTGAATACACACACGAGACAGACCGCAGAATTATCGGTGCCAGGACAATAGCACAACACCCGCCGAACGTTAGATTTCGTCATCACATCACAACAACTTACCGGAGCGACGCGCTAGCCGTATTACGACCTCAGTTCGGCTCGGCTTTACAAATAGCGTAACGTGTTATTTAGGAAGCGAGGAAGAAGTAGGTATGATATTATGAGAGGCTGTCATTAGTAAAATTATCCGGTGGACGCCACGAAGTGTATTTCTTTGAAATAATTATATTTGTCTTTCTCTTAAGAAATTTCTAAACGAGATCAGCATTGACCTTGATGAGAGATGACGACTGAGGACTTGTACGTTTCCACTACCATAATTTTTCCTTTCTTCTCTTCCAGTCACATCTCTTCGGAAGGTAGAATAAAAAAATAGAGTTAAGTAAACTTAATGCTTGTATATATGCGGGAGATTTTAATGTGCACAAACGTGCTTGCATGTAATTTGTTAATTCGTTGCGTTATTCACGGTATAATCGCAGTAACACGCTCAGCTATTTTCATTTTTATTATTTCGAAATATTTAAGATCGAATTCCAGAAAGTAATTTTTCAAATTAACAAAAGCATTCCTTCTATATTAAAGTTAAGTAAAGTTAAAATCACATCCGGCCATGACAAATTATCCTGCTTGACGCAATGAATGCTCCTTAAATCTGTCATTATCACAATCAATTCCAGTACATAAATTAACGCAAAACCATTTGACATTTTCTCTTGTGCATTATGTTAGATTCATTGTGTATTATGCCACGTTTCTTAGAAATATTTCGTGTGTCCACATCATTAAAGAAAGATTATTCACTTAAATATATTCGCATATGAACTAACGATCATAATTTTTCGTCGAGGTTCTCTACAAATATATTGCTACAATCTAGTAAGTAAGAAATCTGTTGTTCGCCGATCGACATTAAACGCCAAACTGACAACTGACATGCACTAAACTGTCTCATTACTGCGTAGGCATTAAAAATCTGAAAAAATGTCTAGGCGGTAAAAAACTTTAATACTTCATAAACTAGGTTATAGTGACTTGAAAATAATACCAAATATAGAACAGAACACAGTTATTATTTATTATAAATGCTAATATTTACATTAGTACAATTGTTAAGAACCAATGGCTTTTGTTCTTCGGCATTCGTTTTAATAGTTTCCTTCAGTTTACTGTTAATAATTGCGATTGTGTTTGTAGAAGATTTTAAAACTCCAATACTTGAATTACTACTGCTGGTTGTATAAATCTTCATTTGTGTTGGATTTGCTACCCAGTGTTTCTTCAATGTACCCTTCGGCCGAACATAAAACATAAAACAGTATTTTTAATTGAAATATATATCCTTTGACAAAAAAAAAACCTTACTTCCAATCTCCCTGTCTTTTAAGTATGGTAATATATGTTCCGAAGTTCGCTAACAATGTTGCTGTGGTTCTCCTGAAGCAGTGGCCCATGTATTCCTAAGAATTTGGCAGTTTGAAATAATTCAGCAATTTCTACAAGCATTTTCCCAAACTTAGGATACCAACATATTGTTTGAAGCTTCTTCCAGCTGAATACTTGAAAAAGAATCTTGATTATTCCAAATTTGGGCGGCACGAGGTGTACTTCCGATAAATTTGCAAATGATCTTTAACCACAAACGATCTGTTTTTTTCGTTTTTGAATCAACAATTTGTCTCCCAAATCCTGAATGCCTTTAACATTTAATACTGACTATAAATCTTACCTTTGTACACAAGTAATCGTTGCCAGGGGCATCTTGCAGAAATTTTTCAATGTTATTGTGTTCTAAAACCCTAGATGTTTTTTGTTTATACCTCCTTGATTGGCGCTTTAAAAAAGTAACAAGCTTTTGACATTTAGACACATCGATGTTGTTATTGATGTTCAAAGTAGTTTTCGACATTGAGTAAATACTCCATAACGAAGAAGATTTCATTTTCTTTGATAATCCTGCATAATACACCGGCAAAACTTCTTCTGAATATAGCTTGACTTTCTTCCTATCACAAAAATCAAGGAAATTTATGTTTGTTGATAAACTTTGTGAGACTTCTCATGCAGTGAATTCAATTGCATAATCTTTGCAGCTTCTCTAATTTCATCCGGTAAATCTTCAGCATTACTATCACCCATTTCTTATCTTAACAGGGTGATTTGCTATTTCTATGACAAACTCACTTAGCTAATGCGATTCTAAAAAAAGGTTATGTTAACAATTGCTGTGTTATCTAAATGATTATCTAAATGGAATATTGGTCAATTGTCAAGGCAATCAATTTTGTGGTTAAATTATATGTTTTCTTTTGAGAAAAAATAAGTATTTTAGCTAGGATACTAACCAAACTTTTCTATACCTTCTCTAGTTGAAGTTAGAAAAACTCTGGAAAAGTACCTTTTAACTAGTTTGTTCTAAATCAGGCCTTTCAATCTTGCATTTTACATATTTGCTTCCAATTTTGGAATTAGTTTATCACAGATTTTCTTTTAACTTCCCCCTTGTATAACACAAAAACATTGACTACTCCTATACGCACCTTCAAACAATAATAAAGTATTGACTAACCCCAAATGCATTTTCCACTCCATTAAATCACCCCATAAAAATTTCGACGACCTCAATAATAATCTCGACTTTCCATTTTTTTTATTACAGGGAAATTATGGTTGAACGATCCGGAGATGACCTGGAAACCAGAGATGCAACTCCCTTCGGTGGAGGAGTCGAAGTTGGCGCTCCAAGCGAGGCTGGGGCTGTCACCCAGTAAGTAAATTTTCATTTTTACCGAATTATATACGCTCGCGTCATATCCGACAGAGGGTGGGGGAACGACTTGAAACAGGCGATTTTACAACATCATTGATTCCGAAAACGCTCGCCACCCCATCGACAGATTATTACTAGAATAGGTCGAAATCTGCTGACTCACCCCTTCTCGTTAACTGTCCAACATGTTGCTTTTCGCTTCTTTATAAGGGTTATCGCCTAGTAATATCACCTATGTACGACACAAGTCCCTTTTCTTTTGAAGAGGGATGTTTTCGGTGTTTATATCACAGTAAAACAAGTGTATTGACGTTAAACCAAATTACGCCAATCACTAGACACAGCTAAAGAAAAGTGTTTGCTTTGCCGGAGCATAAAAGAGCTGTTTTACTATGTTCTACTATTTCTCCAGAAATTTTCGACGGATTCTGTAAAACTTATCCATCCACTTCGACGTCCATTTCATTTTAGAATCCATCTTCGTCCGTTTACGAATCTGGGAATCTAATGATCTCTTTGATAGCGTCGCAAATTCTTTGGGAATTTGATTGTGTACAGATAAACACTTCACCTCATCATATCTTTTCATCATAGCTTTGACAAAATCTTTAATCAATATAACAGTGGTAATATAATTTTGCCAGCTTTAGCAACAGGAAGCTTTAATACATTCTTCTGTCGTGAAGTTCAGCTTTTAATAGTATTTATTTTTGTCAGGATATCCTGGGAAAGATGTATAATTTGTAAGTAAACAAAATGACTCACTGCCACTACATATAAAAGCAAATCTTACAGATATCTTAAAAACCAAAAGTGATATGTGCTTTTTATATATTTACGTATTAGAAATTAAGGCATCACAATGCATAAATATCACCCAACAGAATCGTCTAGCAAAAAAAGTGTGCTGTTCAATATTAGCAGAAGATAATTTGCAGTACATATATTAGGATGTTGTTCGTTTTGTTAACTTTTAAAGTTTGTTGGCCTAATCTTCACAAATATTTACATTTGATATAACAAGAACCATTGCTTTTCGTCTTCATTTTTTATAACAGACCGTGGTAATCTTCCAACAGTTCGATTCATCTGTATGCGGTATTATTAACTACGTTGAGTGAATTAACAATTTCTACTCCAAATTATCGTATGCAGCTATTGCAGTTAATGGGTCTTTTAAATGCGTTATCTCTTTGGCATAAGCTTTTTATTTCTGCGGATCTATTGTCAAAGTCTTCAAATAATTATTGCAATACATTCCTCTAACGATCTGCTTAAAATTAACATTTTCTTCTATGTCTGAAAGACTTTGTTAATGATCGGTTTGATTGTTTGCAATTTCACTTTTAAATAATTCTTTCAAGACTTTACCTTCCTAATTCATAAAAATATTAATTTCTATGCGCAAATTGAACGATTTCTTTTCTCGACACAATCATATTAGAATACTGTAGAACTCCTATATTCGCACTCAATTTCTGAAACGAACTATTGAAGAAGTCGGTGATTAAGTCAGTTGGCTCTTATATAGTAAGAACATCAATTAGATTTTACGAAATAATATTTTTTACCATGAACAGCCGTCTGGTGAATAATACAATGAATGCCAATTGAAAGCTCTACTCGAATACGGGCTACTTGTCGGAAAAGTAGTGACCAGTATTTTTATCTGCCATATTACGTGCATCCCTTGCTTACTTACTTGGGGTTACTTAGGGAAATGATGTCATCCGCTGGGTCGTCGATCACTCCTTCCACCTCGGCCGCTTGGTCCTATTGTGGAGCGGATGGCGTCCTAAAGTTCATCCAACAAGTCCAGGGCCTTGAGGTAGCTCAGAATCTTGTTGTATGGGGAATTTTTTGGGTCAGCTAGGGTAGTAATGTCCCTTCCAAAAATGGAGAACCTGATGCGGGGTGTATTCCTTTGTAGTAACTCCAAACAAGTATTTAAGATGCAAGCATAGTTTATCATAAAAAGACTAAACCTATGACGAGATTTTTACCTGTGGTACATCCATGCAGTCTTTGTAAATCAACTGTGTTCTTAGCAAAATCAACATTTTTCTGAGTTTCTGGCTACGTTCTTAATTTCATTACTAATCTACTGCAGTACTGAAATACTTCATTGGATTTAATTTGTTTTTAACTCATCGCGTAATAGTTTATTGAGACGAAGGATTTTTTTTACTATAGAGCTTTTTTCGCAAATTATTTGAATTACTTTCAATGGAATAAACTCAACATATTCCGCTGCAAGTAAAAGTGCAACTTGGTAATTTAGCTTAACTGCATTTAAATTTGGAGGCTCAAATTCAGTTAGAGCATTTACATTGCTGTTTTCTTAAATCTTTAGTCGCTTGCTAAATGTAAATCTTACAGATTAAGGAACCCTTTGGCGAATGGTATAAAATTTGATCTATATCATCCTTCTCTAACTACAGCCTTCGCCTTGTACAACTGTCACATGCATCCTTTTTGTTTCGAACAATATTCCATCATCGAAAAATTTGCCTATCATTTCATAAAGTTTAAATCACTTCTAAAGGATTTCAAGAATTTTTTGACAAAATAAGGAACACACTGACTGAACATACATAAGTGTTAACCAAAATCAAAACCAATATTATTTCTTCCTTTTAATTCATTCTTTACTATTGTTACACCATAGCTAATTTAAGTTCAAATACTCCAAGCAAAACCAACGTTTCGTTCTAAAATCTTGCCCAATGCGACCGAATTTGTGAAACATTTAGCGGCATAACTAGATTTGCGAAGCCATTGGTTCACTTTTAAGCGAAGGCCGTGTCTGTGGGCCGTCTGTAAGTGCGCTGCATGCTCGGCCGTACCTTTCAACTCGAGCATAATTCGATTTAAATGAGAGAAAGTTCCAGCTGCGTAGGAGGGACCCGCGAATTCGAGAGGGGCAATCCACGGACGATGTCGGGGACAAATGGACCAGGACAGTATGTGAAAACTCGATAAAGATTGACGACTACAACGACGGCGACTGACTGTTTCTCTCGTCTTTGGGTTACGCAAACGATCGATAGCTGGAGCCGCCGGTTTCAGTCCTCCGCAACTGGAAACGTGTACGCGTACTAAACGCATAGGTAGTGACGGCTGTACCTACCGATCGACGCGACGGTACTATTCAATACGGTGCGATTTCATGATTTAATGGTCGCTTGTGCTTGTTTACTTATGACGATGTAATTACAAAGCTTGATTGCTAATTTGATCGGGTTTATTGCACAACATGTGAAGAAGTCGTTATGGGTACTTCTGAGATCCTATTTGTAGAGAATGCTATAATATGCTTGACGAACTATTGCAGTTAGTAAATAAAGCTGATGCCGATGCTGTTTTTCATTAATAGTTAGCCATGAGCGAATCCAGCGTAATTCCGATCGAATACAAAAATCGTTTTCTAAATCCAAATATCTTTATTGAATGATTACACTGGTTAACAAGATTTTTGTCCCAAGCACAAAAATGCCTGTTTCCCATATACTTTTGCATGCTGAAATCAATTATGTTTTCAAAATTTCTCCATTACCCTTAGTTTTTATGTTCCAGGATATTCGCTTATCCACCTAAAATATGCATGCATAGATATGTAGTGTAAGAGAACATGTCTTGACGTGTTAAGACCTGCATTTCCCATTCCTAGATAGCATCTCTTGTTATTTCAGTTGTCGGCTAGAGCTCGGTGAATGAACATATACGCTGACGTTAACGTTTTAAAGAGTGTTGCGTTGTTGTGGTGTTTCAAGCTATTGTAGTGAAACCGCGAACATTTGATCACCTGTAAAAATTCCGAGGAAATGTGTAAACCACCCAAAACTCTTTTTGCTACATTTGCGGCGAATTGACATTTAAATATCAAAAACGGTCATTTACACCTCTCCTTAAAACTGATATGAGCAGTATTTCAAGTGTAAAGTAGGTGATGAAGACAAAACCTGGGCTTCCCATATGTGTTGTGTTACGTGCGTCAGACTTCTTACAGCGCGGGCAAAAGTCAACGGCATATGTCTTTTGCTATTCCTATGATTTGGAGGGAACCATCAGATTATATTACCGATTGCTATTTTTGTCTAACAAATATAAGTGGTATGACTTCTAAATCCAAACATACTGTAAAATATCCTAATATTCCATCTGTAGTGAGACCAGTACCTCACAGTACGGAATTACCTGAATTACCTGTGCCTAAACCTCCACAAAACATGACACCAAGGGACGATGAAAGTGCTGATGCTACCAAGGCAAATGGATCAACAATGAAATGGATCCAGTCTTGGTTCTAGTTTTTGACGTGCATGTAGATTTTGTAAAGTGCTATACTTCGCTCGACTTAATTAATGACAGATCCAACCAAAAATTGTATTAAGGAAAATTTATTTTGAAGGTTTACGTATCAAATAAATGCATACATCGAAATGAAATGATCTTCAATAGATGGTTGTAAAAGACCAGTCCAGGGTAAGCCATCGTAAATGTTAGCTATAGTAAAAGATCGTTAGTTATTTCAAAGTAACTTTAAAAAATTCTCGAGTATATCTACGATATGTTTAATATATGTAATATTAATACACGTTTATTATCCAACGGACAATTAAAACATTACAATAATACACAAAAATACCTACAACCATTTTTTTTAATTCAAATTTACATGTTGAAGTGTTTGATTTGATGGGACTTGTTGATGTACGCTGAAAATGAACGGGAATATGTAAGTTGGCAACATTGTTCGGCATTCACCTTGAGATTGAGTGCACTTTTTAACTAGCGCACATAAACTTCGTTGGAATTTACTCACATTATCGATCCAAGAAATTTTAAAGATCTCAATATGAGAAGCAAGAATGGGATGGTCAAAATAACAGCCACAAACAACAGAGGACTCAGATTTGATCCGTGCAGCACGCTATAGGTAAGAATAAAATCGTTAGAATAATACCAATTATAAAAGGTAATAGTAAAAAATAAAAAATACCCTTACCACCTCGATGAGTGAAGAACTCCTGGATACGTATTTCGGCAACTAAGTT
>JARFOC010000355.1:77886-95923 GCA_031763485.1 Osmoderma eremita | reverse complement strand
TTATTAAACTAGAATGTTCTAAAATTCCGTTTTCGCGATTTAGTAAGTTCGATCCTTTTTTAATATATATCGTTTCACACGCGTCTAGTTCTCGCGGCGAGTTTACGTTTCTTAATAATTTCAAATTATCAGAAGTAATTCGATGATTCATTTCAATCATGTGTTGTGCTACACTCGATTGTTCTGATCTATTCTAACGGTATTCTAACGGTAATGGGCGATATGTTCTTTAAAACGCGTTTCTATAGCTCTTCTTGTCTGTCCAATATAAACCTTCAATATAACGCGCTCTTGAAACATATGTACCGAATTTTATTAAATTAATTTGTGCGGTGTGGATTCCCCGATACTGTGTATTATTAATGAGTGTTATTTAAAACATATTTATTTCTGTTTTGTTTGGTGTAAATTTTTTCCATTAATACAAAGTTATCTGCTTTTAAGATGGCACTTTGTTTGGAAAATTGGTCCGGAATTTTATTTTTAATTTAAAAAAACAAGCTGATATTTCATGTTGACAATGCATTGCATTTAAGAAAATCCCCAAAAACCATATACACTTTATCAAGCGGTATGCCGGACAAAATACCTGTATGTCGCAATTCCGATTAAATATAATCATGTTGATGTTGTTAAGATGTAGATCATTACAATCCGTATATAAATTATTGGAGTCTATATGCCGGTATTGACTTTGATTCACATGTTATTACATGGAAAATTAGGAATTTATTCTTTCGTAATTAGATTATAGACGATGTAGTATCCTGATTAAAGTTAACTTGTTTATTCCTAATACATGCCACGGCAGATGCTCCCATATCTTCGAATCTTATCGCGAATATCATTGCAAGGTGATGGTGCTACGAGCAATCAAATTAATTAAAATTTCCCAAATTCGACAGGCAAAACATGTTTATATTTTTACATGATATAAGTAATCGAATATTCGAACAAATATTTATTATAGAAGCTGTATGAGTTTATAAGAAAAAAACAAAAATAATCAGCGCAAATCTCACACCTTTTAAGTAATTTTGAAAATTAATTCTGTGTTACCCTTCTCTGACGACCACGAACACAAAGGATGATTAACGTGTTTATAGTAAATCGCAAGAATAAGTGGAGAAATAGCTATCAATATACAGTAAGAGTGACGGTCCTATAGTCGCCCGATATTACTCGAAGACAACGCTCCCATATTTCAGATATTTCAAACACAACGCAACAAAAACGACACAGAAATGTTAGATACATTTCTGACGTCGTAAAGGGATGCAAGATATACGGATATGGAAATTGTAGAGATGCATGTTCGTAGCGGTTCGTAGGGAATAGAGTCAGACTCAAATAAAAAAGATGGCTTTTCTGATTACTGCGCGGACATAACACCACGTTTTTTGTATATACCTTAACTTGCTAAAATGTTTGACCTCTCTTTATACATTTCACTTTACACTAACCAACCTATATACACTTTCTTTCCCTGAGACGTATCAAAATAAAATAAAAATGTATATTAATTATCATGCTAGTTATCTTATTAGCAGACAGTCAATATAACCAGGGTTTTCTCTATAATTATAATTTTTTACAAATGTCGTGACAATCTTTCCTCATATGGAATGTCTAAATCAAACGTATAAGTTATTTTATAAGTTAATTAGGCGAAATTTTCATATAGTATATTAGGCCATATTAAACTAGGTTTACCGCTTCTAAATTGGATATTCGTGATACACTTATGAGAAACTAAGATGTGTTGCAGCATACAAAACGTAAAATTAACGCAGGAGTGTTGAAATCCTCCAGTGTATAATGTAATAAGATTTAATAACGAGGGCGTGGCCTATTTAATTAAGTAAATACGTTAGGTGATGTACAACATGAAAAATTAATCAACAAGAATTTTATTACTTACAAATAAATATATACCATTGCCAAATTTGTAATTGAATTGGTTATTTGATAAACTCTAAAAGTGGCAGAATATAATTTGAATAAATATAGTTTTACATAATTGTTTTGGATGTAAAATTCAAGTTATTCCTTAATCAAAAGGATGTATTGGCTTTGTTTGGACAGTGATTTTAGGATACTGTTTATGTTCGTGTTAAAACAATACGATGCCAGTGTATATCGTGAAAATGATCTATTCCAAAGAAATTTAAATAAAGGGGTTTATAATTTCGAGTCTTCTTGGGCAGTAGAAATAAAAGGAAGTGAAGTGGAAGAATTTGAAGATATTATATTGACAAAATCATCAATCAGAAAGTTCCTTTCGGCATCTATAGGAGTTTAGATATTGTTCAGAAGATTCCAAACTTCTTGTTGTTGCACTACACAGGTGTAAATGGATATATGATTTATCCTTTGATATGTCTCGTGGTTTTGATAGCATTGATATTTAGTTCCCGGTGAAGAAGATGCACAATTTGACCATACCCTGTACAACGTTCAAGTGGGTGCAATCATTTTTAATTGGTAGGAAGATTACTGTAAAGGTGGGAAGGCACACTCCGAAGCAGTGCTAGTTGACAGAGGGCGCTGCACAGTGATCCGTTCTCAGGTAAGATGAATGTTCAAACAAGTATACGGCCTATTTAGTGAACCAAAGATCAGTGAAATGGTAAAGGCAAGACGATTAGAAAGGACAGGATATTTAGAGAGGATGAGCGAAGAAAGTATGGTGGAAACAATAGAGTGAAGAGAACCGAAAAGAAGAAAAAAGAAAGGGAGCCCTCGAAGGAAATGTAGAGAAGCCATCTCAGAAGATTTAAAAGAAAAATCGATAGAAAAATGGAGAAGGGAAGCAATCGACTGAGACAAGTCACAAAAGCTATGATCCTAAATGGCCTGTGAAAGTTTTATAGCAAAATTTCTCAGTTTCTATATACGCATCTTATATAAACTTCATACTTGTTTATTTCAGGCTTTAAACCAATTACGTTACAATGAATACAGACTGCAGACTAATTACAAAGGAACTACATATGTTGAACGGCGCCTTTTCTGTAAAATCTCAGGCGCAACACAAATAGATCAATTAAACGGAAAATTAACATTCCACTAACCATATATCGTAAAACGCCATACATTTCTTTAGACAATTACTTCTACACATTAGGTTTTAATTAGTTTCCAACTCTTAAAATGCGCGGAATATTTGTCGTAGATACATAAATATGATAGAAGTTCAAAGATTTTTTATTGATCACGCACCATTCCTATGTTGTACTTAATTTTATGATTAATAATACCTTTATTGATATACAATTAAGCAAATTGATAGCAATTTTATAAAGTCAATAATATGTACATATGTCTGTACAATACATACGTATAATAAGATAAAATTTCTCGGAGATAAAAAGAATGTGGTGAAATTATTCACATGATGAATTAGGTGTTGATTAAATATGCGTCTCTTGAATTTCATTGGTCGATAACAATTTCGGTTAATAATAGCATTAAATGTTAATAATAACAGGATGTTACTATCTGCTTGCTGTGTGCTATGTATCTCCTAATATAATTAATAATTCATGCACTTTATTTTTAAAAAAAGATAATTTGTTACTAAGAACAAAGTACAGCTTTTTGTATACAGGTGAATGATATCGTTTGAAATTCAATACAAATCTTCATCTTATACATGTCTATAAATAGTTGCTATAAGAAATGGAAGAGCTTGTAAATACTACAATTGAATAAATTAGTGACATCTATTTTATCTATAGTAACTATATGTTGTTTGGTTTAACGATAAAAAGAAAAACATTACTGAAAATATATTTTTTACTTGCCGCAAATATACTTATTTTTAGGTAATCTTCAGAAGAAAAACCTGTTTCTTTTTAACACATTCTTCATCTATAATAGTGCTGAAAATATATACATCAACTTATTCTTCTTTTTGAACTAATATGATTAATGAAAGAATAAGGGACTCTCGGAAGCAAGAGGCAATAGTGGAATCTATAGAGAGGAAACAACTGCGATGGTTCGACCACCTAATAAGAAAGGAAAGAAACACAGTATTAAGAAAGTTAACGGAATTAGGAGGGGATAAGGGAAGAAAAAGAGAAGGATCGAGAAAAAAGTGGGTCCAGAAGATTGGAGAAATTGGTGGTAGAAATTAAAAGGCTCGTGAAGAATCGGGAAGCATGGAAGAACTGGACCTCCAATCCGACACCCTAAGGGGGTAAGAGGATAAGGAAAGAAGAAGAGGAACTATTATTTCTAAACATTAATGGTAATTTTTTCACAATGCATAAAGATCACTCTCTCATTATTACAACTAAGCTCCTTCTTCTTAACCTTTCTTGCTGTGCTGATTTACGTGGACTGATTGGATGAGCCGTTTACCGCAATTGAAAACTGGACCATTGGGTAAGCTCGGAAAAACTTTTAACCCTATGTTACATGAAACTGTGAAAACCCTCAAAACAAGTATCTACTCAAAATCAGCTTGCAATTTTAAAGAACCAACATCATTATAGTCGAAAATAAAAGTAAATAAAACTTCCGAGCTATCCGATTCTAAACAAGGCAATTTTTCAATAAAGCAATTAATAAAATTTGGATTAGGCTTTTTTGCACAAACAATTTGTCGAGAAGAAAAACATGTGTTAGTGAAATAATAACTGGAAATGACAAAAAGCTAAGTGTTTCAAGTGCAAGAAAATTGACAGTTAAACGAAACAATAAATTATGAAGTTGATATAAATGACGTTTTGCATGTGCCCGAACTATCAGTAAATTTATTATCGGTTTCACAAATTGTCAAAAATGGCAACACAGTGCAATTTGACGCAAGTGGCTCCAAAATTTTTGATGGAAGCAGACAAAAAACAGCTGGTACTAAACCCGTTGTGGCATATACAAACTTCATGCAGAAAAAGTGTATGTTAGCAACGTCTCCAACTAAGACATCGAAGACTATCAATTACAGTGATTTATGTAAGATGAGGGATGGAGTTGTTGATGGTGTCAAATTTACTGGAAGCAAAGAATTGTGCAAAGAAAGCAAGCAGACAAGACTATCATTTGGGCATAATGAAAGTCATACTGAAAATATATATATAAAACAGCTCTTCAGGCCTTAAAGGCTCATGGCTTCGATAGTCTTCACTACGGATTTCCATTTTTTCCTATCCTTTGCCCTTTCCTCCCATGCCGCGACTCCGATGCAAGATCTACCGTTTTGTAATACCGGATTTTTGTGCCTCATACTTTAGATTTAATCCACTCCGACCTGTACGGGCCTCTGGAAATAACATCTATATGACGGACACTGTATATACAGCTCGAAAGTGATCACAATGACTTGTAATTTGTTGATCAATGAAAAATTTGAAATATCAATTCTATGATCTTCAAAAATATTCATAATCAAAGAAAATTCAATTTGTTTTTAAGCATGTTCTAGTAAAGTAATTCCCTAAACTGCATGATCGGTCAAAATTTAACCACCCATCACCTCAAAAATAAGTTGTTCTAAACTCCGATTACCCGTCTAATACCTGAGTGTGCACAAGAGAATTCAATTCGAGGCTTCACACACACACGCGCACGTTTTGAACGGACTAACCCCAATATTATTCTAAGGAGCCATCGACACCACCACCACCATGGGACGCTCCAATTCCCCCTTTTAAAGCGATGTAAATTAGGGTTGTTTTGATGGAAGGAATTTAAAGCGTCCGCGTAGGGAATGCTCCTCGACAGGTCCCCAGAGGATTACCGACTTAACCGCGGGTTAGACACGCGAACAACGACGTTTTTTATATGTATACAGTCACTCGGTATCTTCTTTTGCACCCCTTCTGCGCACGCGACAGGTAACCAAGAGCGTCTTTATTTAAATGCGGCACCCCTTTTTTAGATGGGAACTTATCGTGTGTGCCGTCAATCCAGCCGTGAATACGTGTTAAAGTATGCATAACGGTGTCGGTCGGGAAAGAAGAAAAAGGTAACACACGGGCATATGACACGACACAAGTGCGACAACCTGAGCGAATGTATGCACGCTAAAGGCAAGAAGGGGTATACCTAATGTTTGATTGTGCGTTTCCTGCAACAGGTATATGAATACGTTTGATATTTGAATGGTAAAAAAGGGGTCGATAAAATATGGTAACGATAAGGTTAAGTGGTGTTTACAAGCACAAATAAAAGGGGAATTATTATGTTAAGTTGTGTAAGGTTTAATTGTCACCACCTGTAGATTGTGTATAGTTAAAGTAATTTGATTGACAGGTGTCAAATGTAAGAAATATTAATTCTCCTGAGCAAGATTACAATGACGTTTATTATGGTTATTTTTAACATGTAATAACGGAATAAAAAAGTAATAACTGACTACATTTTCTGTATTTAATGTTAACATTATAGACCCATCTTTGGAACAGTGACAGGTCACTACACACTTAACAAAAAACTTAAAAATACTCCACGTCGCACGAGCATATAAACTGGATACTCACAGCCATTTGAATCAGTCTTATTTATGTTATAGTTAAAATTTAATCTAAGTTAAATAAAAAAATTTCGTTGCACCGATAACTTAGCTAAAACTTAAAGTTTTAATTGATATTAAGTTAATTTCCAGCAAAGGTATGAAATCTTTACAATTCAACGTAAACTTATGTCTTCTACCCAGGAAATTGTGTTTGCAGTTAGTATTTACTATAGTTTCTAGTAAGGATATCAACAATGTTTTAATGTTTGTAAAACTTTATAAACCAAATGTAATATTTCTCGTCAAATATGTAATTAAGAGGGCAAATTATTTGATACAATGGATGCCCCAGCACCTTTAGAAGACGATTTCACTTTGTATGAATAAACTTAATTTAAGTAAAAAATACCCCTTACCACCCTGTTGAGTAAAGAACTCTGAATACGCATTTCGGCAACTAAGTTGCCATCCTCAGCAGAAAACCACAAAGGAAAAAATATAATGTCAGGCGTAGCACTCTGAGAACAATCCTGCTCCTGCTGCCTGTTGAAAGTGGCATTCTAAGAGCAGGATTGTTCTCGGAGTGCTACGCTTGACATTATATTTTTTCCTTTGTGGTTTTCTGCTGAGGATGGCAACCTAGTTGCCGAAATTCGTATTCAGAGTTCTTTACTCAACAAAGTGGTAAGGGGTACTTCTTACTAAAATTTATTTTAAGCCACCGTATCCTATACCTAACCTACATAAATAAACTTAATTACGGAAATGGTTTGTCTAATATGAGTACTCTATTTATACTTCTCAAGTCGTTCAGTTCTGGTATAAGTAATTTGTGTACCATATGATAAATGTGATAACAAGTTTATTACATAAGAAGGGCAAAAACAACAACAATAGATGAAATATAGATTTGGGGGCCCTTTTGACTGTTTATATGAATATTAATAAAAAAATACGTAATGGAATAATGAGTAATGTAGGAGTTTGTGGACTTAGCTCTCCGGATTCCAATCTTCTAATTCGCCGCGGCTACCAGATTCGACGGGGAGTTGGGGTTTAAAACAGCCAACCTGCCTTGATCGCTTCCTGGTCTTCGCTCTCTTTATTGGTCCGACTCACGAACAGATATCTCTGGATTAATGACTTAATACGCGGTCGATAACGACTTTTACTTAAATAACGCAACCAGTCGAGTCAATTAATGTCACTTGACTCTCTAAAGCAGCAACACCCCCAGCCAGGTCAAGAATTTTCCCTTGACTGACTATCATTTCATTTATTTTTTCGTAATGTCAAAATTGACGTCTCGCCTCCTGAGAATTATCCCAGTCAGTAATGTCACCTGACCGATTTATTTTAATTCAGTTTTGACGTACTGTCAAAACTGACGTAATTGTAATATTTACTATGATATCATTCTATTACTTCATTGGAACAAAATGCGAGTGTCTCCTGTTGTGTTTCCCTAGAATTTGGTGAGAAATTTAGCTACAAATTGCACTTGTCACTATACCGCGTAGCCACCCAGCTATAGAAATTACTGCAGAATAACATTAGATACAGTTGTAATCAAGGTATCCTATAACCAGGTAGATGACTGTACTAGACCCTATGTATACTAGAAAGTGTAATAGTCTAAATTCCCGCAATTTTTTTTCTCTCGGTACAAGCCCTAATAAAATGTATCTGAAATGAATTCTGAGTAGCACAAATAATTCATTTGGTCAAAATAAAATTTGTATTATGCATTAGATCCTATAGATATATGGATAAAAAAATGTACAAGTTGTAATCGTTTTTATCTCTTATATAAATACCCGATACAGCTTGCACTATATTTAATGTAAATCGTACGGTTTGTATGCATGAGGTATCTTTTCTTCCACTCGGAGAGCCAAAGCTTTCGCCGCTTCCGATCGAAACCGCCACAACCTCCTTCGAAATGTTGGTCAAACATTAAAGCATTCCACTTCTTAAGGATACGGTTCCTTTGAAAATGTAAATGATTTGATTTAAAATCACTTTAAATGCTAAGGGCATCCACCCTAAAGGAGACTGGAAAAAAGCAGCAGCTCGCATACATACGCGCACACACATACGAATAACACACATCCGCTACGCTCCGCTGAGAGAAAGAGAATCAGTCAAAAGGACCGGAGTCTTGCCGTCCTCTCTGGTATGCATTGTTTGTATAATGCTTTCTTATGCAGTCTCCGCACCGGATCCAGAATTCGAGGCATTCTCCAGCGTTCCGATTTCGATGTCCATCATTTCGCGTCCTCGCCTTAAATGGAATCGCTCATTCGTCTCTCTGTATATTGAAGTAGCGGGACGTACGATCCAACCGTCCGTCTCTCTCTCTGGGGCGATTAATTTTCGATATGAGCGGAGACGCGGGAGATTCCGCGATAGCGGCGGCGTATTCTTTCATATTTAATGCGAACATGCGACGCCAAAGCTCGAATAAGTAATTAAAAAGATACGAGCTGCCGCGACGGATTTTCGGATGTAAAACATCGTCCGCATAAATCATACTTTTTCACGACGATGACTTGAGAAATTCGATGTTATTCCGCTGGTAGATATTCTAAGCATAGGTGCGTACGCATATTTATGCATAGTAAAGAAAAATATAAACCAGGAGCTCTTCGAAAATGAATTCAATTAAGGCTTTAACGTAATAGAAAATACAAAACTCGAGAAGAGGGCTAGTTAAAACTTAATCCTCCTAAATGAATATTTGAACCAAATTTGTAATGGTCAAAAGATTTCTACATCATAAACCCCACGTATCTAGAGTATAAATTATATTCTTTTGGTTTTCGCGTTGTTTTCTTGGATGGGTGTTACCATATACAGAGTGAGACATTAGTGTGGCAATATATCCGTTATCATATAAGATGTCAAAAAAAGTTATTTACGAAAATTGTAGATAATCTTAAACTTAACATTTTAAAATTATTTTCATATATACAGCCTGTTCCATACAACCAGAGTGAACCAAACATACGTTTTCTTAAATTGAACAGCCTGTATATTATTTCAGATTTCGATTAACCCGTGCCTCACACCCCCAATATACAATTTCATTGAATTATACAGCGTGTTTCAGAAGTTATGGTCAATTTTATATGGAAATCCCTATAGGTTCAAGATCTTGTAAACTGCGAACAACACAGTCTGAAATTTTTCTATACAACCATAGATTTTTGGTATTGGTCCACTTTTATAGCAAAGTGACATTTTTTAAAAATTGTCAAAACTGAATACAGGGCGAGTCAAAACTCAAATACATTCACTTCTCAATTATTTTAAATGGATCAGCCTGTATTTTATATCATAATAAGAAAGAATAGTGTAGCTACTTTCATTTTTATTAGCACTCTCTATATCTAAAGTAATTAATTTCTAAGATATTTTAAAGTATTTTTTATAGGTGAGATCTTTTAAAATTATTTTAACATAACGAGTTAATCGTGGAAAAATGAGAGTAAGACAGTCTTAAGTCTTCATTACTAGCTAGGAGATTATGTAATTGGACCACATTTTTTTGGAAGGACGAGTGAAGTTTTCAAGTTTATTTAGACTTCTTAGAAAATCATTTACTGTTGTTATTGGAAAATGTTCCCGTAAACGTTCGTCAAAGAATGTGGTATCTGCACGATGGAGCTTCGTTACTTCACACTAAGTTAATACACAACCATTTCCTTGAAAGACAAACAAGGAGAGGGGAACCAATTGAGTGGCTAGCTCGATCACCGGAGTTCACTAAAGTCGACTTCTTCATACGCTCATATGTAAGAAAAAACTTTGTATAGCAAACACCAGCTACACGAGGTGATATGACAAACAGAATGAAAGAAGCTTTCCCGAGTATTAATTAAGAAATGTTAATAAATGTGGGACAATCGCTTGAAAAACAACTGCGATATTGTATTGATTGATATTTTGAACATTTATTATAGAACTAAATGGCAAACAGTTGGGTTAATTATTAGTGTAAGTTATACATGTTTACATTTTGTAGTTGTATTAAACATTAACTGTCATTTTTCCAAGAGCAGCTTGTTATATTAAAATAAATTCAAAAAATCTCACTTTTTAAAAATACTTTAAAATATCTTAGAAATTAATGACTTTAGGTATAGATAGTGCTTAATAAAAATGAAAGTAGCTAAACTATTCTTTCTTTTTATAACATAAAATACAGGGTGATCCCTTTAAAATAAAATTAACGTATTTGAATTTTGACTCGCCCTATATTTCAGTTTTGATAATTTTGAAAAAACGGCACCTTGCTATAAAAGTGGGCCAATATAAGAAATCTATGCTTGTAGAAGAAAAATTTTAGACTGTGTCATTTGCAGTACACAAAACCTCGAACTTGCATACAAAATTGACCATATCTTCTGAAACACGCTGTATAATGCAATGAAATTGTATATTGGCGTGTGAGGCATGAAATTAATCAAAATCTGTTAATATATAGGATGTTGATGATATGGAGTCAAGTATCTACGATTTAGAGCTCAGTGTCCCTCAAGGGCCCGCTTTGGCACCGCTTTATTTGTATGTCGAAGATGTTTCGACATTTATAAATCTACAAAAATGTTAATGCATGCTGATGATTCCGTGATTGTGGTTGAAGGTAACACAGAAGATCTTCGCGATTTTCTCCACTTTAACCCAGCCGTGGCTCTAATCTAGTAGATATTACAACATACCATCGATAGATAAGTTCTGTTAAATATTATTTTTATAAAAAGAAAGTCAAAGATAAGTCATCCAGTATTTATCTCATTACAACAACTAATTTGGAAAGACTCAGTTTCATTAAGTACTTATCATTTAATTAAATTCACTACTTATCTAAAAAAAAACAGGAAAGTAAGTTATTTATTACATAATAATCAACATATAATTAATATAGAAACAAGAATGTTAAATACTGGATTCTTAGGGGGTATATAAACGCAAGTATCTTCTGTAATGAAGTTACTTTTAGTATAATCTGTCTAAAGATATAAGGATTTTCTATTTTACGGCATAATAGGCTATCTATTGATATAACAATTTAGCTTATTTTCATTTTTCAATAAACCCCGATTTTTACAAAAATAATGTAAACGCAACTTCCTGCCACAAATACCATCAGATAATTCCTAAAACGGAAAATCTACAGGCAGACTATACCTATTCAATATTGCAAGTCAACTTGACGCGTCCAACACTCGTAAATAATTTTGCATCAATCGATTGTCCACATACATATTATTGTAAATCTGTAATCACTCGTCTTTACCACGTATCCAAAAGTGTTATATCTGCTGTCGCCGAAACTACTTACCTCCACCTATTTAATGGATTGTCACGAATATAAAATTAATTACATTATTACACAGTACTATTGTGAGAATCTAACAAATTGCACGTCGAAAATGCGATATACATATGTAATATATCAGTTGTAATAGCTGTAAAGGCCAGCGCCAGCGTTAGCCTCTTTGAAAACTTTCGTCCTCTTGAAAAGGGAGCACGTTTTGCGATTCCAAGGGAGGGTTGCATGGTCAAGTTACTGTACTGCTCTCCAACCCCTTATTGATATACTGTGTAAATACTCCTAAATTTGCCCGCATCTAGCGTCCTATGTTCTTAACGGACACGCAAACAACTTATTTATTAAAAACCCGGGGTATTCGGAATTAGGTGCTGCATAATGCATGTTGGTTGGTGGTTTTCCCTGCTATTCTGCTACATACGAACTCCAGGACGTTGAAATTAATACGCGCAACTGCTTTTATACACGTATGCTCAGCTCTCACCGGGGTGGGAAATATATCATACTTAGCGCGATCTGGCATACTTGTGCGCACGCAAAGTTCTAACATGTAATCGTCGATTTCGGATACACTACGTTAGTTTATACAACCGCAGAGAAGGTACAAATCATAACATGGTATTTTGCTGGAAATTTATATCAAAACACGGTCGATCTATTTGCCGTAGAGTACGTGGATCGTCCTATTTCTTCGCATTCGTTCATTGAACGGATCGTCAAAGCGTTTAGGAAATTTGCCTGTATGATCAGGAATTGCCGTAAATGCCAACAAATAGACGAACAGCCTCAAATCCCGCTAATATCTCTCGAACGGAAGGACATAGAAATGAGGGTTTGTTCGTTGGTTGGAATGGGCGAACCTTACTCTAGCCGGAAAATTCTGAAACGCAATAAATGCAAAAGTTATAAAGTTCAAAAGTGCCAGGAGATTTTTCCCGACCACACTTTTGCAAGAATGGAGTTTTGTGCGTCCGTGGTGGAAAGGGCTAACGAAGACGGATATTTTATAAAAAAAATATTCTGTTTTCCGACGAGTCCTCCTTTGCACGTCATGGCAAGCATAATCCCTCAGTCGTGCGATATTGGTCTCGAGAAAATCAACATCTGGTCCGTAATATAAGAACTCAGTACCCCGAAAAACTTAACGTTTGGGCGGGTATCTTGTCAAACAAAATCTTTACAGTTGTGAAACAATAGCGAGCTTGCAACAGTTGCAAGTAGAACTGTTGAGAATTTTTGGGACAATAACCCCTAGAAATCTCGAGACAGTAAGGCGGGAGTTTTATGATAACTCGGCTATTGTTTGACCGCGGATGGGGGTATAAGAATTAATTTTTTAACACGTTCAAGTATTTGTGTGTATGTTACGGACAATTTGACTAACCGGGCTGTATTAATATCGACCGATCATTATGAATAATGACCAAGAGGGTCGGCCAAATTGATAAATTTATTACTTTGGCCGGCCCATATTAATAATGCCCGATGGCCCATCGTCCATTTAAAAAATCGAGGTTTGAAATAGCTTCAATTTATCACTTGGACCGAGCAGTATGAATACTTCCCTACTTCCAGGCGGTTAATATGACCTACTGTAGACACAATAAATGAAAACCCTCGACCAAACGATCAACAACTTGCTTCTGCCGATATGATCAATGCAGAGGAAAATACTGATAACGAAAAGGCTGTAACTTTACTGAACGAAGTATCAAGCAAAATCTGAGAGGCTCGTGGCGCAGCTAAAGTGTCACTTGAAAAGCAAGCCGAAAAAATGTTGGCGCGTTCAAATGCAAAATTTCCTGTTACAGAAATAGGCCAAAGCGTTCGAATAAGGGTAACAGATGTGGATAGGCCCAAGACGGATAGTCGTAATATAATTGCTATCATTATTTCTATGGAATGAAAGCCTAGGAACTAAACACGGTATTTTAAACCGACTGTACTCCAGAAATGAATTTACTGTGTCTAAAGAAAAATTCATTTCTATTGACGATGTTCCAAAAGATGATGATGAACTCTTCGAGAATGTGCTCGAAAAGACTCTCATTTTGATGGACAAGGCTTCCAACATTGCAATTGTACTGGTGACTTCACTTCAAGACGGTGTAAATGCAAGAAATCAAACATTCTTTGCAATTCAAAATGTCACAGAAGCTCGCTTTGCAAGAATAAATAATTCTTGCACAATTCTAAGCTTTCAAACATTACAGTTGAGTTTTCCCAGATTACTAACTAGTTTGAAGATTAGTTAGTAATCTGGGAAAAATCTGCTGAAATATTTGAAGTCTTAGAATTGCGCAAGGATTTTATTAAGATTAGAATTATTTATTCTTGCAAAGCCAGCTATTGTGACATTTTAATTGTTGTTCATAAAGTAATATACTACGCTGAATTGTTTTTTTTGTACCTTCCAATAAGAATTATGTAAGTTTAATTTCATATAATAAACAAAAACACTACAGTTCATCTGTTTTATTATTTTGCCCAAGATAGGGTAGTCATTATTCATACTGACCGGGAAACGTGATTAGTCATGCAGTTTTACTTACATTGCCCACTTGATACGGGCGTTATGTGTACAGACATAGTGACCGGGCTTCTCATGTTGCCCGTAACATATACAACATGATTTGTGTTAATGTTAGAAACAAAACAAACTATTAGTATTATAATGCTGAATATATAGCTTGAGAGGTCTTGATCTGGCGATAGGAATTAGTGTAAAACCAGAATAGACGTATAACATAACGTCCCGCCTTCCTATAGTTGACCACTTAAACTTTTTACCACATTAATCGCTTGCTCCCTGTAGAATATATGTGATGTTGTTTATATAAAATATCTCAATAATATCAGTTATCAATCATTATCAATAAATTAAATTCATCAACCGCAAATACAACAGAAAATTAATATGATAAACAAATATTTTCCTTAGGTATACACACAATATTATTAATAATTTCGCAATTTCTATGAAAAATAATAAAATTTCAAGTCATTTTTATAAACGACGAAACCGTCTCTAAGTATATCAATAAATAATCTAAAAATTGATATTAGCTTTCCAAGAACTGAGTATATATTTGCGATTGTCTAACATACGAAAGTGACAGGAAAAAACGTTCAAAATCAAAGAAGTATATCAGATAACGTCTCGGCCTTCCTGCAGTAATGTAGCAAAGCCATGAGTTTTTGCAAGGCGTAATTTCTTTGTTAAACCTTTCCCTCCCTGTGTATACAACGTACGTCTCCGTTCCTATATTAATAACTGTCAATTTATCAAAAAGACATTACTGCCAGGGTTCCATAAAAGGTACAAAATATATGAAACTTTGGAACATTAATTAATTTAATTATCAAACTTTCAGACATTTACTGAACCATCTCGGGTTATTTACAGCTGGGAAGTTATTACATTATATATTTTATATTTTTCTAATAACATCATACACCAAGACACAGGGCGGACACTCTCATAATGGATATTTAATAAAAACTTCTTTTCTTTTTCTTTATTTATGACGCCTATAAAACTTACCAAACTTCCATCATATTACCTTAGTCTATCATTATTCCGGCCAGAAATGTAATTTTGGAGAATTCAAATCGATAATGATATACCTTATACATATTTGCTACGTTTAAATGTTGCTTGGAGTTGATTTGATAAACTCTACATAGAATATACCGTGCGAACAACAAGTCCCGAGAACTCGTAAATTTAGTAATTCTTTGTTTCAAGGATCCTTTTGTTATGAGTTGGCAATAATAATGCCGTTAGGGTATTTTGAAAAACAATAAAGCCTTGTACTATGATTAGTTTTAGTTTCTGTTCTCTATTCCCGAAATATAAAAAACAGCTCTGGAATCTACGTCCAAATTGTAGGTCAACCGATTTTATTAAAGTTATCATTCGATCAGTCACATTGCAAATATAATCTCGAGCAACATACACCCCTCCTATCAACCAATCATCAAAATATCGACGGCCTCATTAATCAATTCCCAGCGAAATGTAAAGATCCTTAACTCAACAATCAGTTAAATAATTTTGCTCATCTATAGTGCGATAGCGTCTATGGGTGCATACCTTTTGACACATATCCATATGCATGTGCTAGACATGTCGATAAAATATGCTCGGATAAGTAATCTTATGCTGGAATACCTATTTATTTAAACAAACACTTGATTTGAATAAAGAGGGAAAATATCATATGAAATCGTACGAAGGCAAATGTTTATCAGCTTAGTACGGGGTATAATATAACATGAAATGATGAAATAATACCTTCACATCTATATGCACAGGCGTTCCATATTCATATTGAGTTCCGTGCGAAAGACAGAGAGCCGTTTACTATGTACATAAGTAAATAACTTTTTTTATCAATTCAGAGCAAATTGTATATCGATTAATGTATTTGTTCGATCCGTTCATTATCTATTTATTTTGTAATATGTGTGTATTAATACCTGTTAAATATTACGCCTTGGATAGTTTCATTAAACATTACGCAAGTTGTTTTCTGAATATCGTCTACCTCATATTAGGCCGTGTCTTCGTAAGAATGTTGTACCTATAAATTTCAAACGAATTAAACAAGGAACATTATTGCAAATGAGATATTTCTCATTTTGCCCAACTATGTAACACTAGTTCAAAACCAATCAAGTGAAAACGTTTCTGTCCAAGAGGTCGAAGAAAATACCAGATACTAAACGTTTTAAATTTGGTCTTTTTTATTGGTATTTTTAGAATTTCTAAGGCTGCGTATGCATTTTACAAAAATATGATTCCAGGAATCATTGCTTACAGACATTATCAGCAGTAATTATTACTAAATACATACATACATGTTATTTATGTATGACTTACAAGTATGACACTCATTCGATAAATATTAAGCGATATCTTTCCCTATTTTTAAAACCTGTGGAATAGATATAGAAGTATGAATATCAATATAGGTGCAAAGGCCGTTCTACTAATAACAAAGTTATTCCCATAAAAAGGGAAACAGAAAAACGTGGGTTTGTGAAATGTAATACTAATAAATATGTATAAAAACAAGTAATTAATTGAGTGGTATAAGGATGAATGCGATTAAGAAGCAACAACGCAGAGAAAACTTACACCAAACATTTTTTCAGTTCATCTACAGTACATTCAAGTTTATTAATATAAATAAACGTTAAATATTTATGATTTAACCTAACAACACAAACTTCGAACTTTAATGTTTCAGTTCCTAATCAAATTTCACATTCCAACCACTGCCAACATATACAGTGGCAACGAGTTGCCACTGTATATGTGTTTTTAGGGGTAAGGACTGTACAAAAAAAAATGTAAATTATATTAAAACTATAAATTAATGAGAAATACCTTATTTTTATTAATTGCGGAATATAAAGTCAATGTTACGGTTTCTATAACTCTTCAAATTGTCTTAAAAACTAAAGATTTTCATATCATTTTCAACAAAATCCTGTTCTATTGATAATATACGAGATGTGAAAATTAAGTAAGGAGACTGATACTTTTAAATATTTGTATTTGAATATAATTACAATTGAAATAATCCCCTTGAGGAGCCACACAGCGTTGGAGATGGTTCTTCCATTCCTCATAGCAGTGCTGGAACTCTGATATTGGAATCGCCTTTAGCTGGTCGGTTACAGCCGTTTGAATGTTTTCGATTGTCCCATAATGATATCCCTTCAGACGAATTTTCAATCTTGGGAAGGGGAAAGAGTCACAAGGACTCAAGTCAGGTGAATAAGGAGGCTGGGGAGCCACAGAAATATTTTTAGTGGCCAAAGAATCGTTTATGGAAATTGCGGTGTGACAAGGCGCATTGTCATGATACAAGATCCAATCGTTCTTGGTGTTTGGTCTCACACGCATGCCCTTTTCCGGAGCCTTTCGAGAACCTCTCGGTAAAAATGTTGATTTGTTGAGGTACGAACTCTTTGTGACCGATTCCCTGGCTATCAAAAAAAAACAAATCAGCATGCTCTTGATCTTTGATTTGCTCATTCTTCCTTTCTTGCGCTTTGGTGTGCCATTCCGTCCTCTGGCGTTTTGTTTCCTGGTCATACTCGAACACCCAACTCTCATCACCAGTAATGATACGTTCCAATAAAAAAACATTATTTTCAATCGATTCCAAAAAGTCAAGGCACCTTTCTCTCCTGATGTCCTTTTGTTCCTGCGAAAGGTTTTT
>JARFOC010000355.1:58682-77786 GCA_031763485.1 Osmoderma eremita | reverse complement strand
GGTCAAAACTTGATGAACGGTGGTGTGAGACAAATTCAACTGTTTCCCGATCATTCTGACCGTCAACCGACGATCTGGACGCACAAGATCGCGGATTTTGTCGACATTGCCATCGGTTCTTGCAGTTAAAGGTCTTCCGCTGTGTGACTCATCTCCCATCGACTCTTTTCCTTTTGAAAATGCCTTAAACCACGGAAAAACCTGGCCTTTTGAGAAAACACTGTCTCCGTAGGCCTACTGTAGTTTTGCAAAAGTTTCTGTTATACTTTGCCCAAGTCTGAAGCAAAACCTGAAAGCACACCGTTGCTCGAAATTAATGTAGAACGCACTACGAAAACCGGGTTCACAGAAAAAGCGACAACGGACAACCAGATGACTTGATCGAGTTCAAACTTGCACTGAACGCGTATTACAATGTCCACTTGTCGCCCACTGTCGCTACGTTGTCGGTCTCATTACTTAATTTACACACCTCGTAGGTAACGTTTTTGTCTTGCCCTCAAAAATATTATCGCTTTCAACGTGCTCCTGAATTGCTCTATCCACCCTGCCCATTAAATTACATTATTATTTTATGACTTAAATTCGTTATACGAGCGATGCGCCAGTTCAAATTCTCCACAAAATCTTATACAATCAAATATCCTGCTCATTATTTTTCTGAATTGATTGTCAATGAGCGCCATCCGCCTGGGTCGCAGTGTTCACTCGACCGATATTCGCGACATTAAGAAAATTCGTTGCAGCCAGACAGCCCTTATACACCAGCCGCCATTGAAAATATAGATTATAGAAGTCACACAACAACTCAACACTACCCTTAACTTTGAATTACAAAATAAAATCTCGTGTGACACATGTCAATCTCCAAGCTGAACTATAACATGGTTAGAATTCAGCTAATTCTGGCCATGAAATCTTTAGCAATTTAACTTACAAGAACAAAGGGGGACCACGTTAGAAACTAGAACATATATCAAAATATTAATATGAAAAATAATATATCAATGTATGTCAGAGATGGCTAGCTAAGGTAACGTTAAATAACAATCATTAAAGGTTATAGTAGATTCTCACAGGCAAAAATTTGAATTCATTTTTAAAGAACAAATTGCCAACTTAAACAAAAACAGTGAAACACCACTCGCTACAAACCAGGATTCTTACCACAGGCCACTGAAACAATGTCACGCCACTTATACTTCTCTAATCAACCGACTTTTGACATTTATGTGCGTTAACAACTTACCTTATCATCCACGCAACTGACAACGCTGTAGAAATCTCTGCAAAAGGATTAAATTGAACAAAACCCTGAAGCATGTAAAATACAAAGAAGGAAGTTGCATTTGAATCAGCATCAAATGCCCAAAAAAGGTCAAAAGAAAAGGTGGAATTGCAGCCGTTATATACAGGGTGCCGTGGTAAAAGGAAACCGCCTACATGTTTAAGAATCAACACGTTTTTTGCCAAAGATAAAGTTTAAAAGCAGAACAACTCCCATTGTGCTTTTCTTCTAAATTAATTTGGTGCATGCATTGGATGTTATGATAAATGATAAATAAATTTATCGATTAAGGACTTAGCGCATCAAATCTGTAGTGGTTATAGATCTAAAATCCATATTTGTGGTAAGACGTGTACTTGATATTTTCCTTCAGGAATAACACCAGATCGTAGTAAGCAGAGGATGAAGATGACCTCAGGAAGCTTCAAGAAGAATATCAAGCTGTAAATTTTTTAACGTTTCGCATTTTCAAAAAGTTTCTATTTAGACAATCGCGTAAATATTTGTTGGTGCACTCACTACCAATTCTATAAGAAGAAGATTGCTTGAAGCCAACCATATACCTATCCTACGTGCTATCAATTCAGTATCAATTCCATTCGTTGCATATACACGCTTAAATATTGTAAAACCATACATATGTTGGAACTTTTCGATAGATTTCGATAATTTTATATCATAGATCAGATACCGCGTGGGAGAGAGAAAGAGAGCCGACGTTATAGAGGGTGCAAAAGGCATGTGCAACATGCGGGTGTGAGGGTGAATACATTAGTAAAGTTTTCTATATCATCCGTTGACCACTGGCCGAACGTTCAGTTATGTTTCGGACCGTAAGACGTATCCATGCCGAAGTTCCGGAAAAATTCACGCGTTTTCCGATCGCAAGACAACGTAAACTTTACTCGGTAACTATACGAAATGCTTCTTACGAGTGTTTTCGTATTGTTCGCGTTATGTTTCGCAAGTTTGATCCTCTACCTGACTATATATCAGATCCTAACCGTAATTATTTAAAAAAAACAAAACGAGTCGCTTTTGTGTCGCGTTAATCGCTTAATAAACTTCAGCGCCGGCCTCCGTCTGAAGGCCCGAATCACCCCCGGATAATAACAGAGAGATCGGCCATCAGTTAAATAAGCAAACTACGTACGCATCTCATATCTTATCGGAGTTTTTTCTCCTTTTTACATATTACCTGGAATATATGTATCTGACTAGCTTATTTAATTTAATCAGCTAGAAGTATCGGAACGCCTTTTAATATTCAAAGTGATAGATTTTAATAAGCAAATCGCGCGTACCGGTGCCGACGAAGATGACACCGATCCTGTCCAATTCTATGCATCCGAATAGTTATCTCAAGAATATTTTCGACAATTTAAATAACGGACACATGTTTGCAGGTCAGTAACCGTTAATACCAAACCCGCATTGTTTATTTATGTAAACAAACACATAAATTTCTAATAAAAATGTTCGATACCAAACCAAATAATAAATTATCTATTAGGTTGCTTTTAACTATTAGCAACAATGCATATAATAAATTATCATATGTTTTATTAAAAACAAATAGTTTTTTAACCCAAAATACCATCACAATAAGTTTGTTTATTTACATTGCTATTTTATTAGGGAAAATTATTTAAAATTATTCTGTAATTCTCTGTTTTAATAACCATATTTAAGGTACCTAAAAATTAATAATAAGTTTGCATTGTTATATGCTTTCATGTAATCTACATTAATTTTAATATACCTAAGTATTCTTGGATTTAGTTTATATTTCTTAATTGATCTAAATGCACAGTGACTATACAGTACTATACTCAGATTTGATTTATAACAACAATGCCGCACACAATTTACTATAGATACAAATAAATAAATCGTAACACATTTGTTGGTAACGTGACAACATTGGAAGTAGAAAAATAAAGGTTTCCTGCATTGAAGCAGCATTTTGTCCACTCTTCTTTAGAACTTTGCACACTTGCTTAGCCTAGATACTTCCATATTTAACTGCTGAATATTTAGTACCTCCACACAAAGCTGTTGTTACAACTGTCTGTATTTATCATATTATCGGCTAAAGTTTGACATATGTACATCTGTAACTGGTATTTTCACAATATTCTGATTTTACCGCCCATAATTCATTAAGAACATATCTTACATTGGTAGTATAAAGTGAATAATAATTAAACGATTCCAAAAATTTGTAGGATTTGGGTCCCCCAGGCTCTTGGATCTCGATTCTAAAAACAATTGATTCATATTATTTTCAGTTTCCTTGGCATTTTATCGAGGCCGTGAGTCAATGTAAGTGCAAAAAATAGTGAATAATTACTTTAGAAGTTAAAATATAAACCACAAGAACTACGTAATGATTATTAAAAATAATATTACCTAATAAAGACTGTTCTAAATACATATATTAAAGGGAAACATATGTACATATATAAATGCATGCAGATGTGTCAAGATGGCCTTTATAAAATATTCACTTATTTATTCCACATAGCACCAAATGAAATTGAAATATTACTTCAAATAGGGTTGACTTTTACAAGCTATTTCAAGACAAATCATTAATTAAAATTTCCTTTTTTTATTATGTTCCTCTAGATATATAGACTTTACCGCTTAGAAGGTTTTGATCTAGCAATAGGATTCGTGTATAATTTGAGGTAGACATATGAGAGCTCTGTTAGTTATAGTAGATTCGGTGTAAAAGCAAGAATTATGGGAACTCCTACACATCCTATACGCATGTGCTATGGAAAGAGCAGGAGTTTGAGCATGGATATTTGTGCATATAAGGCAACCAAAGAAGCCACTATATAAAACTGGAAAATGCGGTTACGACAAGATGTTGCAATAATTATTGCTTAGATTACAATATTATGTAAAAGATTTAATTTACAACCCTCCTTGCATTGAAATTATTTACAACAGTTGCCAAGCTAACGAAGCAATCACATAATATTATGTTGATTATAGTACTTTTCTTGCATTCTAACTTAATACTGAAGCATATTACAGAGAGATCAAGTTTGTCCGAGGAAGCCACCAATCGAATATTTTTCTGAAACAATCACAAAAATAACTATTAATAAAATGGACGCCTTTCACATATTTTTACATATTTTGGAAGGATATTGATATATAATCATTCTATATTTGAAATAGAAGAGACTTAGGATTTCTAAAGGTTACTGCAATCAACAACAGAAAATATACACTCATTAACTAATATGTGCGTTCGTATGGAATATATGGACAGGGTCGGACTCGATTTACAAACAATATTAATTAAGTTTAACTTGCTGCTACGCTTTTCTTATCCTTCTGCCTTGATCATCCTGTATATTAAATATATTAATGAGAGCTCTAGCTCTCTACTACTGACTATCATCACATGCTTCAAACACTTCTTCTTCTAGCTACGATTGTATTATGTAATAACATTTTGTTTAAAGTTAATGTTTCTTCAAAAATATACAAGAGTATGAAGGTGTCCCAGCTATTTTTTTAAACATCGCTGAAACGAAACATCTATTTGTTTTATCGCCTTAACTAGCACAAAATAAATGCCACCAGTTACCTAATTTGATCGACGTTATAACTTCCATAATAACAAAGTTACTGACGTTTTCAGTATTTCACATTCACATTTTTTACATTGACAGATGTTCCGACAACCAATGACAAGTAATGTTTTATTATCGTGTTTTTATATATTTGTTATTAACAGTCCAAATTTGCTATATAGCACCGTTTTCTACATAAAACCGACTTTAATTTTGAAAAATAAAAACAAAAAAAATCTAAAAAATGGGGGATAATTCGCGTCACCCTTGGGACTATGTAAAATACTTCAAATTATATTCTACAAAAAAAAAAACTGTTATAGTTTTCAAAATATTTACAGAAACTTAAAAATCATTCATCTTATACCAAGATACTCTTTTATCGAAATCGGGCCATGCGGGTCGCTCGTGTTCCCTTGTTAGTATTTCAAAAGTGCTATTCGGGGGTATCCCTGTATAACTTACAACTCGTATATCTTCGTAAAATCGTAGTCCTGTGCCATGGTGGCAATAAAAATTGTGTGAATGAAACACAACACTTGGTAGATATAAACATAATTAAATGTAAAGATTTCCCGTTATTTAACAACGATTTTATATGAAGCACCTGAACCTAAAGGTATTTATCAACATTCTTCTATCCCAGCCGAAGCGCATATTTCCCAGCAAAAATGTCATATGTCATTCGAGAATTAAAGTTGTCGTAATATAATAAACTATTGAAAATCTCATAACTGCAGCATCTTCCTAAGTTATAGATTCGTGAGACAGTTCATCATATGTCAATATGATTAAACCTATTAACTTCCTCATAAATGCGCAACATGCACTCCCAGTATGCTGCCTGAGTTAGCAAAAGTATTGAATTTATTATTATCTAAAAGAAAACCGTTAATATCATATCTATATTTATTAAAGAAGATAAACTCAGTACCTAATTTTTCAACGATCATCCAGTTACGTGAAAAAAAACAACATTATTTACCTTTGCAAAAAGTTCTGCAAGGGTATTAGAGCCGATATCATCAACATACAACGTGATAATATTGTTGATGTTTAATGAAGAAATATTTATATAAATTAAAGATGGTGTTGTTCGATGTTGGCGAATATTTTGGAACAAAACCGTGTTGTGACTCCTGTTGATGGTTATAAATACGTTCTAACTTAGGAAGTCTGATTTAGGGACGACGAAAATCAAAGCTAATAAGTAAAGTAAGCAACGAACCAAATCAAGTTTTTGATTGGGTCCCCATCAGAATAGATTTGCTGTATCTTAGAATGTATATATATTTTCAAAACGTCTTAAAGTTTTCTTTTCTCAACAGCTTTCTCTTAATTAAAACACCAAAGAACACTCTGTTACTAAAGTGTAAACTTTACTTCCTTTTTTTATTTTATAACATACAATAAATGACTTGGATTTGGAGTTTCTTGCAACAAACATATCCTATATAATACAGAACATGTGAACGAATATCAAACCTTCTTTTAGATGCAATTTATGAATATTTCCTTCAACAAATAGAGGCAATAATATGTCGTGGTGTGTTTGAAATGCGTTATCCTTTTGAAGCTTTATTACTGGGTGCTATCTGGACGCAATCTTCAGATTTCGCAGAATGCAGTCGAAGGAATCCAAATGCTATTTTTTTGTAATTTAAAGTAAATATGCGATGCACTCCCCACCAGCGGTAGCTGCTGCATCTTTCCTCTAGCTCGCACTGTCCGCAGATATGTTTCCGCTGGTGTATTGTACTATGAATAAATATGGTTCTCGCAATTAAACAGCTGACTGATATTTGGTCGTTTCATGACAGGGTTGCCACCCATTGCAAAGCATATCGTATGGTTTGACAGATATACAAGTGTCCCAGAAGTTGAGTGATCTATTAAAATATTTTGACGATGGAAATGTATAAAAATTCTGGAAATAAATAAACTGCCACAGGCCATAGTGATCTTTCAAATTAATTATTTTCGCTTTATCACTTCCGGTTGACCGGAAGTCGCCATTAACTTTCTTATTTTAAATGGAATGTTATAATTTTTATTGCAAACTCTGATTATAAACGTTATTCTAAATACAAAATCTTAAGGTTTCCCTATACCTAAATGTAACCGATTTTGAAATATCTTCAAACTTATGTAAAAGATCGTTTTACCTGCCTTTCATTAAAAAAAAATTGATTTTACGACACTCTTACATTTCAAGATTCAACTTGCTTATCATTTAAAGGTATAACCCTTAGGCTTTGAAATCATAGTCTAACTAGCCCAGAAAATTTTACAGTCAAGCGACGATATGGTGTCGAATCTCACTACGTTTAACAGTCCAAAACTCAATTTTCTTAAATGGAACACTCTGTATATTTTCACATCATGATGCACAGAATCAAATTCTGCAGCAATTAGTATTAGGCTTCCCTGTATAGATAAGTTATGGTTAAAGGAATACGAAAACTCTCGACGGTAAGTAGAACCTCAAAATGTCAAATGTCAATTTACCTTATTTATGCAACTGGCAACGCTCTAATTGAAGAAGTTCTGCGCGGACGAAATGTCACTAGATTTGACATTACTATGCATCTGCTGAATGTGAAGTATAATTTTAATATTATCGCTGTCAAAAGTCGGCTGTTTCGTTGCGAGAACTATATCTAAGTATATGAGTAAATTCTTTTATTTAATAACAAATTTATAACAAATTAGGATCTTTTTAATCACCAGACAAATACCAAAAATCTGGACCATTCCGATAATAGTAATAATAACGCTGGCAATTCCCGCAAAGGTCCTTTGTTATCGGTTCCCTAATTACACGACTCGTTTATCGGAAATTAAAATTAATATTTTGGTCCGTTCCGTACAGGCGGCCGATAGGAAAAAAAATTAATGATCTGAAACGGCAATAATTGCCCCGATAGTCGGATTTGTTGTTAAGATTTTTTGTTATTAAGAGGCTATCAAATGCAGTTTTGTAATTAATACCATAACCCCGCGAGCTCCACTGTTATAGTATAAGAATGAAACAGGGGGTGGAACACAAATAATGCTTGGATGACAGAGGGGATTTGCTAAGCCACGTGTAGTGGACGTGCCGAGGAAATGAAATAATAAATTTACGTGGATGAGGAAAGGTTGAAATTGCAAAAAACAAAAACAGAATTGAATAAAAGAATTATTTTTTAATCTTATTATTGGCATAAATAATTCAAACGAAATAGTACAAAACGTCTGCATTTTATATTATCATTATCTTGCTATGATTATGTATATTTTTATCAGGATAACGTTTTAAATTAATCACAAATATATTGACAGCTTTTAAAACTGTTTACTAAGTTTTAAAAATACCGCATCACATCTTTTGTTCTAACTATAATGCTACTACGTACCTATTTATGTATTAGACTTTAATTCATTGTATACATGATAAATTTAACAAAAACAATTCAATACCCATATATGGATTAAAAGGAATTGTCTAAAAATAGATCATATACAACGATATTACCTCCGGCTGTGAGTTACATACTACATAAAATACATACAGCAGAAGCTTAAATTGTAGTATACATTTAGCATACAACGAGAGCTACAAATTGATGCCATTGATAACTAACAAAATCCAAAAACGCTAAATTTCTACATAAATCTTTAATACCGGGGTAATCTACGGTCTTAATCTAGTCTAAAAATACCCGTAAATGTTTTTTTTTTAGAATTTGCAACACACTTTTAACTATGCAAGTCAGGACAGTTTTATTTAATAATTTAATTCCCTACGGGAAGAAAAAAATATATAATTTGAGTTAATTAATGCAAACTTATTATTTAGTTTAATTATATATTCCTCTTTCTTGAGTATTACTGTGATGAAATTATCTACTAAAATATAATAGGAAATGTGACGGATGCACACAATAAAACCATTATTCTTTTATTGCCCCCAAATAAAAGAATTTAATCTTAAAACTGTCTAGGAATTATTAAAATTAGTATATACCCACTATCCGTAATAAATTTCAATTTAAATATAGGATAAATAATGCAAAATAAAGAAATATGTGCAGTTGTTTATAGAGTGCTTTCAAGATGTAGAAATTCCATATAAAATTTTATTCCATATCGTCCAGGTTTTGATGGAATATATTGTCGAAAGTTACAAGCTCTTCATCAACCGTCACACACCAATTTGGTACATAGGCTTCTCGCAAATAAGTATTCCATAACTCGAAGCATTCCCGTATTGGTGCTATTTTGCCGCTACTCCGATTTCTTCGTCTATCCGCTGCACCATCGAATCTAAGTAGATACTCGAAGTATATTCTGAAATCGATTTCGGCTAATTATAGTACCAAAGATTTTTCTACCATTGTTTTACTCCAAAGTTGTGTTACGTCATCGTTATAAGATTTGTATACACCAATTAGTATCAAAACAGCAATAAATTTCTTCAATTCTTGGACATCCATTTTTTTGCAATTTTTGCCGAAAACAATCTTTCCTTCTTTAGGCAGTGCATTTTGACATTCGTATCATTGACTGACATTACTATCATTTAGCAGTAACAGATGGATAACCTGTTGTAGTAATGTAAGTATTAATATGTTTAATATTAAATGTTAGCTATTTCCGACGGTTTAGGTTGCATGTGATTAGCCATTAACTCTACCAAATCTTCAACATTAAAATACTTGGCTACGGAATTTTTATCTTGCTGCTCTATTTTATTTTCTATAATTTTATTCCTATGCGGTAAAATACTATCTAGTCTACCCTTCAATTTTCTTCCAAACAAAACTTCATCCGAACTTACCCCCGTTGTACAATGAGGAGCATTAGTCAAATAAATAACGACATAAAGCCGTGTCAATATTTACCCTATCAATGTGCTTTACTAATTCCCCATTAATTAACTTCACCACATTTTCAGCGGCACCATTACTTCGAGGATGGTAAGCCGGAGAAAATAACTGTCTTATACCATTTATTTTTAAATATTCTTGGAATTCGGCAGATGTAAAAGGAGGTCCGTTGTCAGACACTGTAGTGTCGGGTAATTCAAAATGAGAAACTAATGCTTTACATTATTAATTACATTACTAGCATTGTTGAATTCATTTTAATAGCTTCTAACCATTTAGAGTAAGTATCAATCACAATCAGATATTTTTGACCAAAAATAGGCCCTAAAAATCGATATGCAATCTAGACCAAGGCCGAGACGCTAATGGCCAAGGGGTAAATGCAGTTTTTGGGGAATTCGTTCTTAACGACCGACAAGTTGTACAATTTGTACACATTTTCTTCAATTTCTATATCAAGCTTAGGCCAACAGAAATAACTTCTGGCGATAGATTTACAGATGACTTAAATGTAGTTCCTGCAATAATTTACTTCTTAATTTATTAGGCACAACTACCCTGTATCCCCACAATACACAGCCGTGTTCTAAATGTAATTGGTCTTGTTTCTTGCAAAACGGAAGTAACTCGCTACTCAATGTCCCCTTATCGGGCCACCCATACAAACAAAAACCAAAAACGTCATTAACTACTGGGTCCTTACTCGTTTCCAATTTAATTTTTTTATGATGGAATGGTAAATTTTATTCTATAAAGAATATGTGACTGTAATGATTTTCGTATTTACTAATTTCCACGTTTGGTAAAGGTAAACGTGATAAAGCGTCGGCATTTGAATTGTCCGTAGATTTAACATTGGAAGGAAATTGAAGAGTAGAGTTAATGGCTAATCACTTGCAACCTAAGCCGTCGGAAATAGCTAACATTTAATATTAAACATATTAATACTTACTTTACTACACCTGTGTATCAATTTATCCAAATATTATAGTGGTAAAGATAGAAAACGTAGCGGCCGCGTCGATTCTAGCGCTATCTATAGTCTCAAATGTTAGGTAAAGGTGCTTAATAACCCCCCGTGTTAATTAAATCTGTCACCTCGGTTGCATTTAATTGACAGCCATACAGAAAGCTACATAGTATATTCTCCGATTTTGCGATTTAATTCCCAATTTCCTGTAAATTAATGAATATCTGCTTTTGTATAAGCACCCGTCATTATTAATTAGATTTTTCTTTCCCAAAAAGTATTGCGTTAAGACCAATAGTAGCTACTTCCAAATACAAGTACCAAAAATTTATATATTTCTAAACCACAAATTATGATTCACTCCTTTGAAATCAAGATTCTATATTGTAATAGCTTTGCGACAAAAACGAAACAAACTAGTTTCTTCTGCTAATATTTTCGAGAGGATACCGTTATAGGAACGATTCGAGGGTATCATCTTGCATACACACACACACAAACACATACACACACACACATATAGTATTAGTGAGTTGAAATTACTATACAGTAAGAAAAGTTAATGGAAAACGATCAGCAGGTTGATAATTAGATAACCCAACGAGAACGGATAAATGTAGCGTTGCGCACGCTACACGTATGAGTTGTTATTTATCTCCGGTAATCATTCCTTTTTGTTGGTTCTTTTGAATATTATTAACAAAAACGGATTCCCCAAAAAAAGCGCCGTAACCCTGTAATTAATTTCTGTTTAGTCACCACAATGGAGGCCCCTGAGCATATTACGTCGAACGCCTCGTCACGATCATAGTATACGAGGTGTGTAAATTAAGTAATGAGACCGATATTTTTTTTTAATTTTATTTGAATATAATTACAATCGATCGTTGTCTCCCTCAAAATAACTCCCTTGGGAAGCCACACAGCGTTGGAGACGGTTCTTCCATTCCCGATAGCCGTGCTGGAACTCGGATTTTGTAATCGCCTTTAGCTGATCGATTACAGCCGTTTGCATGTTTTCGAGTGTCCCAAAATGATGCCCCTTCAGATGAATTTTCAACCTTGGGAAGAGGAAAAAGTCACAAGGACTCAAGTCAGGTGAATAAGGAGACTGAGGAGCCACAGAAATATTTTTACTTGCCAAAATACCGTTTATGGAAATTGCTGTGTGACAAGGCGCATTGTCCTGGTGCAGAATTCAATCGTTCTTGATGTTTGGTCCCACACGCATGGCCCCTTTTCGAAGTCCTTCGAGAACTTCTCAGTAAAAATGTTGATTAACTGTCTGACCTTGAGACACGAACTCTTTGTGAACGATTCCCTGGCTATCAAAGAAACAAATCAGCATGCTGTTGATCTTTGATTTGCTCATTCTTGCTATCTTGGGCTTTGGAGAGCCTGAACTGTGCCATTCCATGTTCAGGCGTTTTGTTTCCGGGTCATACTCGAACACCCAACTCATCACCAGTAATGACACGTTCCAAAAAAATTTCATTATTCTCAATCGACTCCAAAGAGTCAAGGCACCTTTCTCTCCTGATGTCCTTTTGTTCCTGCGAAAGGTTTTTTGTAACCATTTTCGAACAGATCTTTCTCATTCGCAATTCATTGGTCAAGACTTAATAAATGGTGGTGCGAGACAAATTCAACTGTTCCCCAATCACTCTGACCGTCAACCGACGATCTGGATGCACAAGATCGCGGATTTTGTCGACATTGCCATCGGTTCTTGCAGTTAAAAGCCTTCCGTTGCGTGGCTCATCTCCCATCGACTCTCTTCCTTCTGAAAATGCCTTAAACCAGCGAAAAATTTGGGGTTTTGACAAAACACTGTCTTCGTAGGCCTGCTGAAGTTTTGCAAAAGTTGCTGTTGCACTTTCCCCAAATCTGAAGCAAAACCTGATCGCACACCATTGCTCGAAATTAATGTCTTTCATTTGTAGAACGCACTTCGAAAACCGGGTTCACGGAAAAAACGACAACGGACAACCAAATGACTTGATCGAGTTGAAACTTGCACTGAACGCGTATTACAATGTCCGCTGGTCGCCCCTCCATGTCCCGTGCTTCCCGTGTTGCCATATCAAACGCTACGTTGTCAGTCTCATTACTTAATTTACACACCTCGTACGTACATATACTCTCCATTCTTCACATTAAATATAAACAATTATAATATCTTAAACAAACTCATTTACATTTATACAAAATTTTAATTTTTTAATTACATATTATGTGAACGCCGCACTAATTGTCGTAATCTCCGCCGTGGAGGTATCCCCATTAACATAACCATCGAAGAAATGAATTTTTAATAAACTTGTTAAAAATTTTAACAAGATACATTCGTATGTGCATACATACACGCACGGTTTACACACAAACGAACGCCACAGCTCACACACAAATGCTTCTGTACGCGCATAAATATAAGCATTCAGGTTATAGACCTTTTGTTTGTAGACTTTCTAGTTAGAAAATGACCATTTCAAACCAAATCTTTACACCTACAAAACTTAAACGAAATAATATCAACAAATATTTCCATATATTAATAATTTAACCAATAATTTTTTTCCAGTTCAAAAGAAGGAAAATCAAAAGTATTATAAGATGCGTAACTTATTTCACATTTCTTACCTCCGCTATCTTATTAGATGCATAACTGTACATAAATATCGTGCAGTAGATCAACAACTTGAAGGCATCCTGGTTTCGCAGCAACGAATGTATTTCCGTTAAGGACTACTTTCGAGAAATGCTCATAAAGAAATACATACATATAGATGTACAACTTCCATCAACTTAGGAAAGCTACACGATAAACCTTTCAACCGCCAACTAAAATTTGAAAATCCTAGGCAAGAACTCCCACCACGCTAAAGTTTAAGTGACTTGTTAATCAAGGGAAATTCGAAATTCCACAAAATATTCTTCAGCTTTATTGATAGTCCGATTTAGTGGCTACTAAGATCCTATTAAGAAAATCGGTATTAATAGTCGTGTTTATTAGCATACTAAGCTTAGTTACCAACGAAATCCTTAGTAGCGACTAGGGATATGTTTAAGGCGCTATTAAGGCTAATCTAAAAAAATCTTCGCGCGAATTGGCAATATTCAGTTTCCTTTTGTGCTCATTTCACCCCATCCATTTATAAATATGTAGTGTTCTCCGGGAATATTAAATTCAGTTGAATTAAGCTTGAATTAAACGAAAGAAGGATGGAAGTTCTGAGCAATGCGTGATTGAAAATTGATCATGTGGAGTATCATGCCAAGATATTGAGAGGAAGGAATAAAAACTGTAAATAATAGTTTAAGTTGTGCAATTAATTTATTTGAATAAGTAATATAAATGCAACAAGTAAATAAATTCTATAATATATGAAAATAAATGTGTAAATAAATGTTGAGTATCTTTGATATTGTCAAATTAATAAATGACTCCTGATGTACTCTTCGCATAAAATCTTTCCTCAACTGTTGCCATTGTATATGTTACGGGCAACTTGAGAAGTCCGGTCACTATGAATAATGACCGGTCTGTATACATAACGGTTAATCAAGTTGCCCGTAACATATACATAAACATTAGCACCTTCCGTATATAATTTTGTCCACTTTATCTACCTGTTTAAAATCTGGGTTAACCTTAATTTATACGTGCAGCAAAAGTGAACATACCCCTGGTTTCTCATTTAATTGTCAAAACTTCTCTTGTATGTTCACAGAGCGCATGATTGTGAAAGATATTTCCCACGTTGCCATACATTCTTAGCTACTATCATCCTATTAGTTAGTAGCCACTAAATAAACGTCTATTAATACGGTAAGAAAATATGGTCTTAGTAGGATGTTAGTGGCTACTAACTAGTAGCATACTAGCAGCCTATTAGGAGATGACTATTAATAATCCTGCTTATCTTTAAAATAATATGTAAATAATTCGTGCTCTTACACCTTTTTTTAATCCCCTAAGAATATTTGAAAGGCACATACATCTTTAGATAACAATCTTTAAATAAGTAGTCCACTACAGAATGTGAATAAGTTTTCCAGTTAATTTACTGTTTCCCTTTATTAACGATTGTTTGCTTATATCTTTTCGACATACTTATTATTTCTGTTGAATCCATCGCTACTGACAATTTTTCCAATACAAAAAAAACTGTTTCTTATTTTTTTATAAAATATCATCATAGTCAGTCCTAACTACACATTTGTCTCAAACAGAAATTGAAAAAAAGCATATCGTATGAGACATATTATTAAAGATATTGAATTTGTTATTATTAATGCTACAAATTCGGTTAGATTAGCTAAGATTCAGTGTTTCTAGTGTTGATTAAGATGCAATTAAGAAAGAAACAATTCAATGAAGCCTTCTGAGGATATCTTAAAATTTAATATTTTTTTAAGTTGAACACGCTATATATTCTTCAATATTTTGAAAGAGAAGTATGTAATCTAAACGTTTTAATAATAAAATAGTTAGGAGGAATTATAGTTTAATGCACGGAGTTAGTTTTCTTGCCTGAACAACCGCATTAAGGATGCGGCTGTGGGTGTGCTTTTGCCAAGTGTCCACTCTGCTCTGTACCTGGCTACTCTTTTCCAATCTTTTACTTTCATTAGTTCCATATCGGTTTCTACCTGCTGTTTCCATGTTACTTTGAGTCTTTCCCTTGGTCTATTTCTCTTCTTAATATCTGGTCGTACCATCTTATCCTCTGATTTTAACATGGCATCAATTTCGTGATTCATCAAGCTGTTTATCCTTTTGGATCCTATTATTTTTCTGATAATCCTTCTCTCAACGACTCTTAGTTGTTGCTCTTCCTGCTGCGACAAATTTTTCCGTTTCTGATGCGTATGTTACTACTATTGGTCTAATTATTGTTGATTCTCATTTTTTGTAGATTTACGTTTGGCGTTTTATTTTAACATCTTTTGTGAATATAAGGTGCTTTATAACCCCGTAGAATTCGTTCTTCAATGTGTGTTCTGTCATTATTTCTGTGTATTTAGATATTTAAATGATTTTACTCCTTCAAATTTGTATCGCCTAATGACTATTGCTGTTATAGCCTTTTTGCTTCTGCTACAGTGTACATATATCTTTTTATTTTCATCGATTCTGACCTCCCGCTTACTTGCCATCTTTTCGATTATGCTATAGCACGTTTCCAATTGTCAACCAAGTCCCGAATTCGGGACTGGGTATTGGTGATACCAATTCACAGCCCTTGCAATTCTTCACGTGGCACCAGTGTCGCCAGTTGGTTTTTAGCGAACAGATTATTTAATAATTCATCTAGAATGCAAAAAACGGTAGCTGACATTGCGATAATGGCAATGATATTGTCGCTCCGGTATTGATGGGTGTTCTGCTGCACCATGGACTGATCGGGGGTGCTAGTGTTGATCACCTATGTACTCGGCTAAGGAAAAACCTTTTTCTAATAAGAAGTTTGTGTTCTAACAAAACCTTAAGATACTTAAAATTAATCTAGTTTGCCCAGATTCACTCTAGTGTGACTTACAATTAGGCAATTCTGGAGTCATTCCGGTAAATTAACGAATGTCTCTGCGGTTCAGCGTAGGTGTATTAATTGTTAATAAAATTTTGACCGAGAATATAGAGATCATTGCAATGTAGACTTTAAATCTTTGCAAATATTAACTGCACCCTGGGCATTTATCTCAGGATGTGTTGTTTTTTGCAAAGATAATCGTCTGAGCTAGATTATGCGATAACTTAGATAATTTAACTAACAGTAGAAACAGCACAAATTACAATGCGGCAAAATATATCAACGTGTTACCTAAAACTGTTAAAATGCATCCTCTTTAATTTATTTAAAAATGTAATGAAAGTTTGCTTAATTAGAAAATGTTTTTATTAAATTAAATATTGAAATCATAGTGCAACATAAAATTAAAAATCATTAAGCAATATTAAGCATTTAATTATGCTAAAGACATTTATTCCAAGAATAAACACGTGCATACATCTTATCCTCCTCATTTGAAAGTGATTTAATTTTAGATATTACATACATATTGGAAACATCTAGACTTTGCGCAGAATACCTGTAGATAAGAAAAAATTATCATGTTTGTTTTATGTACATAGGCATTTCGTTTGGATCATGTTAGTGATGGTTTTATTAATATCGATTAGCATCTTGTTTATCTCTTGCTCAGCACTAAATTGATTACCGGAATAAAAATATTGAACTTTATCCCTGCACGTCAATACATTTTCGCATCATTTTTAGTTGAGTACATCAAAAATAGGTACGTACAATTTTTTCTTGGAACTGCTAAATAAATTACCCATAATTATTGCATAAAGAATCCAATTTTAATTATATCAAGTAAGATACCTCTTGAGTAACCCAACTAACTCACTATACAGGAGAAATATATTACATTCTGAATCTTTCATAGGAAATTGTAATACTCTTTCTTGCGGTATTGCGTGCGGGCCCTTCAAATGTCAATTGATGCATTACTATATTGTACCAGTTAATTGAATATTGAATTTTTGAATATACTGCGGCATCCGTACGGAATGCATCCCCGTAGATGATGAGATTTTTAAATATTCATAAATCATATATTCATATTCGGTCTTCCTGCCGATATGGACATCATGCGATCCGGAGCATCAAATATAAATGAATACGTTTTTCATGCAAATGTCATGTGTGCATGTGTATATGTATGTGTGTGGGTGCGCGAGTGAGAGAAAGGTAGGACGAAAGAGTGCGAGTAAACGGAACCAAGAGCTTCTTTCCTCGAGTTGGGTGTATTATTCAACCGAGTGAATTAGATAAAGTTTGGAATGATTTTGTTATAATTAAAATAATTATGTCGATAGTTAAAGGTAACGTGAAATGTATTAAGATGTATTTTAGGAAAGAAGAAATAACTGATAAAGAAGGTGAATATTTGAATATTATCAAATATATTTAGCTTTCTTTTTACGTAAAAAGGATCCTTTACCTTACCTCACAATCAGAAAAATATGCAAGTATTAGACTAGATATAAGACTTCACTGGAAAATCCAAGGCAAATTTAAGTGCTTAGGTGCCAGAAACAAATCGGATCGTGAAGCAAAAGTTCATATAATCAGCAAAAAGAATGTTTTATTCATCTAAGGGAATCTTCAAAAAACAAACGTATACCTACGTATAATATGATCAGTAAAGATTGTAAGAACTGTGGGGCAGCACAATAAACACACTGTTCGGATTAGGAGTGATCCGAACAGTGCATTTGTTGTATAAGATGATGGTTAGACCAATAGTTTTTGTGTGCTGAAAGAAAGCAAAATTAAAGATCTTTGGCCCAACGATGGCGAATACAGAGTGCGCTGTAACTACGAGATATTACAAAAGTAGAATGGCTAGGATTTGTTTGGAAGCTATCACAAGCACAATATTGGAGTGGCAACCGATTAGTGGAGAGAAGAAAGTAAAATGAATGATAAATTAGTAAAATATTTAAAACGTTATAATATAATATCAAAACAACAACACGGTTTTGTTGCTGGCAGAAGCACGGATAGTGCCGTATCAGACTTTTTATCGGTTATACACAGATCCTTAGATAGTCAATTACCTTCATTAGGCCTTTGTATTGACTTGTCTAAGGCATTCGACTGTATTCACCACAAATATCTCCTTCACAAATTGGAATGCATTGGAATTAGAGGAACAGCTGGCTCAACTCATATTTATCAAACAGATTTCACAGAACACGTTGCCATGATACGTATTCTCAGGAAAGTGAGTTACAATGTGGTATTCCGCAAGGATCATCCCTAAGTCCAACATTATTCATTATTTACATTAATGATCTGTTATTATCTTTACATAATACTCAGTATCAATTCAATAATTATGCGGACGATGTAAATGTTATTGTCAATGGGAAGACGAAAGAATAAATTTCTAAAAAAGCTAACTACATTTATTGTGAAATTCTGAAAATGGATCAAAGATAATCAACTCATTATAAATGGTAGTAAAACCTCCTGCGTAATATTTCGTAGTGATAGAAACCGTAATTAATTTAAATGGTATGCAAATTAGTCTCTCAAAATCCTGTAAAGTGCTAGGTTTATTCATTGATCAACATGTTAAATGGTTGGAACACATAGACTAGCAAATAAATTAGCAAGGGTGTGTTTTGCTTTAAGATCACTAAAAAAATTCTTGCAACATAGAAATTCTAATAACTTTCTATTATGCTAACTTTGTAGCTACTATGCGATACGGAATAATACACTGTGGTTCAGCGTCAGGTATATCAAGAATTTTCTTAATGCAAAAAAGGGCATTACGTATAATATATAATTTAAAACCTAC
>JARFOC010000355.1:33611-58582 GCA_031763485.1 Osmoderma eremita | reverse complement strand
CGCGCTTCTCACGCCGTGGTCCACGCGTGGTCAGGTGCGAATAAGAAAATACGAATAACCGTTGTTAGACAGAAATGGTGATTCTTTTTTATATCTATATGTTGGAAACGTAGTTGAGAGACATAGCGGTATCCATGGAATATATATGATCTATTAACACTCTATAAACCTCCCTATTAACGTTTTACAAGGCCGTTTGGGATGAAGGAATTCGAACAATGAAACATACATTAAGCCATCATGGATATACATAAATAATATAGTCATCGAGATATGACGGTCATTTGTCAAGCAGGGTCTCATAATTATATATTTGAATGATCGTCGCATGTCGATTGTTATGTAATATATATATTGTAGATAGATACTATACATAATATTACGTGTAATTATACGTGTTAAACAGAAGTAGAATGAGACGAAAAAGAAAGCGAGAGTCGCGCAAACAAAAATAAATACAAAGGCATCACTATAAATACATATTATTATATATATAACAAAAAGAACAATCTAGATATAGTTACATTGTTTAGTACGGTAGTGTATATGGATTTTTAATATTATTATTATTATAATTATTATTATTTGTCTTTATTGTATATGTATTCAATGTATATAAATAATCGAATTTAGTGGTTCTGTTTTAATAAGGCGGACCAAAAATATAGAAAGCGAAAGAGAGAGATAAAGAAACAAATACGAAACTTCAAAGTTCCTAATTATATTTGAAATTATCCCATTGTTGATATTAACGGCACAGTATCACTAATAAGTGTGTACATTATGATATTTCCATTTTTCAAATTTTTCTTTTTCGTCTATCTTGGATTCATCAAAAGGAAATGATTTTTTTTCGGCAACCCTTGGCCTACCTGTTATTTTTTTTTTCTTATTTTCCTCTAGACTGATGTATATTCTTATTTTATGATGTTAGTAGACCTGACACGTAGAAACGTCATCGAGAATAGGGTCTTCAAATATTTTTGTTACATTATTTTCAACACATATATATTATATGAAATTATTATTAAGTATACGTAAATATTTATAAAATTGATTTGTAAAAATTATCTCTTGTGATTTTATTTATTATTATCTACATATATATATATGGTACCCCTCATGCATGTGAGTTTTAAATATGTTAATTACTAACTCAGGAGATTGTCTACAATATTAACATATTTTAAATTGCACGTTCCTTGCTATACAAAATATAATTTAACACAAAATATACTCAGATATATTTTGTATTACATTATAATAATATACAAAGTATGTAATTTCTTTCTCTACGATATTTACTCAAATAAATGTTCACGGATTATATTACTTCCTTTATATTTTATAATTGATTGTATAAGATACATATCCTATATCGTAAAGAAACACTATAATAAAAAAAATATATATCAAAGTTCTTTTCGAAAAACCCCGATGCTTATAATTTTATAATCTTGTGGACATTTGCAAAACAATCTACGTCATATCATGTGAATTTTAGATATATACCTATCTATAGCTATATTATAGAAATTTCAAGTAATATGTATAAGAAAGTTTAAAGAAAAACGGAAGAAAAACAGTTTTCGTAGTCATCTAACACATTACTTTTAAACATTTATAATTATAAACTTCCAATAGAAATACGTTCTGTAGAAAACAAAGAATAAACATTAGGTATATGTGTGTAGTATAAATGTGTTGAATCAAATGCGTGGTCAAATGAATCCAGAAAATCAACACTGAACAGAGGAATAATAACAAAGGCATAATACATATATTTATTTATCACGCATTTGTGTTAGATTTATAATAATAAACAGTACTGCTAATACTCCAAGATTGTATAAATCTAATCCAAGTGGATATTGTAATAACTTTAGTATTTAACTGATGATGATGTATCAGACCCTATTCTGAAGTGTAACATAATATTTGGCGGTCTAGGCAATAATATGTACATTATTTTCATTAAAGAAATGGATTCGTATTATATGGTGTTTTAATCAATTTAAATAGTAATAAGGTCAATCAAACATTCACGAAACGTACTAAATATATAAATTCAACGCAAATTCATACAGATAAAACTAGAGCACCCACAAGTTCCATCCGGGTAATCACAATAATTAAAGGTTATTGTATGTCTAAGCCCATACGTCAACGGACAAATCGAACATTACATTACGTTAGAAGAAAATATAAGAATAAAGTGTGTGTGTGTATCTATGTTACGTAGAAAATACACAGTGTAATTTGATCGAAAATAAAAGAATACAGTCCACAACATATTATATTATCTATACAATTAAATCAAGACAATCAACCCCACTTTAAAATACGGGGCAATTAGTTTCAAGATAAGAATGACAGTTCTTTTCCAATAAGTTAGCACAGCACTGAAATTTAATAAACCTACTATCGCCATCTCCTAGGCAAAAGATAAACTATAGAATTTGAGGATGTATCGGTAAAACAGCTCGATGTAATAAACAAGTTTTAATTGCATTTACCACATCATAGCAGTATGGTATCCTCACAAACACTTTCAAATATTTAGAAACAGAATAATTTATTATATCATACCCAAATTCTGTCTAAAGATAAGAGAGAATCTATTTGAAAATTTGTTTGTTTTATTCATATTATTATAGGTTCCTACGTCATCGATTTGATCCAGTTTGGCTATCTGCCAAGAAGGACGTCCTTGCTTATAAAAAGAAAACTAAATATTTCATAAAACCATCTATTACGGCTATTACCCACGTACTCCATTCATTTCTTCAAACATCGTAATCTATACTAAATTACACAAAACTCTTTGAAAATCAAATCCTACTTATGACAGTTTATGACAAATAAATCTGTCAAAAAGTAAAAACTTTAATGAAGTTTTAAGTGATGTGGTAATTAATAGGAGTACCTATGCGATTTTTATAATCTTACCATACACATGATATTTCCGTACAAGTCTAAAGCCAAATTATGTTTTTTTATTTAATAATTCGCGGCGTATAAAAATCAATTGTTTTCTTAAAATTAAGTGCAGTTTCGCAACCGTACAAAAACAAAGATTTACAGGTAAAGATTTTGACAAAAGGCGGTCTTTTCCAAATTTAATTTTCATATGTACGAAGACATGGTGCGATTAAAATTAAAGGAATTAAACGCGTGCTTGTAATACATACTTAAACAATAAATACTTTACGGCAATATTACTCCTACTACCAAGATACCACCGACATACGCATGCACGATAAGTTTTTTTTAACTTAAATGTTCACTAAAGTTGGCAGGGGCAGAGAACAACACTGATACTGATATTTTGACAGATCGAAGGGAATAACAGTGATACTTGTCTTCGGATGTTTTTATAATGTAAGTTGTTTTAAAGTAGAAATTTAAATATATCTTCAATTGTTATAATGCAAATTCATCTTGTAGGACAAGCGTATTACGGTAATCCTTAAATTGCGTTCATTTGCTTTATTTTTAGAATAAATATGGAAGAAAGTAACATGTCAGAAAATGACGTTACAGAAAAAGTAAACGATGACGAAAATACGGATTGCGAACCTGCTGAAAACGCCAAACGGATAAGGATTGATAAACTCTGTAGAGAAAGATCGGATGAGTCGAGCAGTAAAGAATCGATAGGTGAAAGCTTTTATACGTTGTTCGAATGTGCAAGCACAAGTAACAGTGATAGTGGTTTTCTGGGATTTCCAAAGTCGAAAAGTGCTAAGAACCGAAACTATAGGGGTAACAAAAACAAAGAAGATGATGACAATGAAAGCAATGATAAGTAAGGTTAAAGATATTTATATTAATAATATATTTATGTTAGATGAAATAGATATGTTGAGGAATATGCTGAGATCACTGAACAGACATTTGAAATTGCTTTCTAATATGACACTTCTTTAATTAGAAAATCAGGGTAATGCTGCAGAACCCTGCTCCCAGTTCAAACCGGTTTTCGCGCATGCGTAGAAGGTGCCAAAAAATGGGTAACTGTTAGATGTATATTATTACTAATTCTTGGAGGTTAGCGCCCTAAGCGGTATAAATCTTTTATTACATACATTTGAGTTTTTCAACAGTTATTAAATACAATTCTATCGATTGTTTGACAGGCACTGAAAAACTGTTTTTAAATTAACTTTTCATTTATTTGTTTGACTATTTTTGAATCAAATACTACTCACTATAACATGTATTTATGTAGTCACCAGCCAATTAAGGGGTTATAATAGAATTCATAGTCTTATACCTCATTATTTACATAACAATAAATATTTACCATGCTAAAGTTAATACATTATCACTATATTATTGTATATTTCATTACTCATATAGTTAGAAGGTACTTGGAACAATATTGACGCAGATATAGAAATATAAGATAAGGTTTACTAACTTTTAACAACGATGGGGATTTTTAAATTCAGATTAGTTCTGCCAAATAGGTTTACAATTAAACCAAATCTGACAACACCGACCTCCATTGCGCATGCGAATTACACTCCCGCGAACAGAGGAGAATGGGAGCATGATTCTTTCTCCATTCTTTCTTGTCTCTTGCCAGTATTCTAGCGCTTGATGGTTGTGTTACGCCACGCTCCTCTAGTATCTTCTTCATATTCTTACTCCATGTTTTAATCGGCCTCCCCCTTATTCCCTTTGCTAGTACCCTTGCCTCCCATATTCTTTTGACTGGTCTTGCACTGTTCATCCTGACCATCTTAGCTGGTGATTCTCCATCCACCTAGTCACTGATTCTACTTTTGGTTGTTCTCTTATGTCTTTATTTCTCTGCCTATCTCTGCATGTCTATGAATGCTCTGTATTGCTTGCTATAGCTTGGTTGTTACTGCCCTTTCTCTTGGACTGTTATTTTTCTTGGGACCTTATCGAACGCTTTTTCTAGGTCTTAGAAAGTCACGTGATATTCTTTTGCATATTCTCGGGTACGTTCTTGTAGCTGTTTCAGCGTGAAAATATAGTCTTGTGCACTTCTACCATTTCTAAAGCCAGTCTCTGCTTGCTCCATGTTTGGTTCAACTTCATATCTCAATCTTTGTTGTACAAGAGAATATTTGTATACTCTTTAGGCTGTACACAAATATTGCCTATATCAAATTTATGCAATTATATTTTTTTTTAATTAGATTTTCTACATGTTATGAAGTAATTTCTAAGTGTCATATTTTGATTTAGTACACCTGCAGAAGAACCAAATGAAACAGAAGAAATACCCCATAGTAACTTAACAAATAATGTGTGTGATGCATCTTCGGAAATATCAGACACCAGTGATTATCTAGAAAATTCATCTGTGATAAATGATAGTGACTCAAAGAGTGATGAAGAACCAGCTGTGTTAAAGAAACAAAAGCCAAAGCATAATTGGTTTGTTGTCAACGAAGTTGTAAATAGACAGCTAGGAAGGTCAAGTAATTTTAACCCAGACCTTTTTTACTCACATTGCTATGGCTCTCTGCACTGTGTTCAACGCCTTGAATTAATGTATAAGTTAGAGAATCACAAAGGCTGTGTAAATAGCCTGAATTTCCATCCAGATGGTTCGTTGTTGGCCAGTGGATCGGATGATCTAAAAGTGGTCGTTTGGGATTGGAAATGTGGAAAGTCATTGTTAAAGTTCGATTCTAGACACAGAAGTAATATATTTCAGAGTAAATTTTTACCTCTTGGTGGGGATTTGCATATCGTAACATGTGCCAGAGATGGCCAAATTAGATTAGCCCAAGTGTCGACTCAGGAGGGTTTGAGGAGTAGTAGGAAATTAGGATCCCACAGAGGTCCCTGTCACAAATTAGCAGTGTTGAGAGATCAACCACAAGTCGTACTCAGTGCTGGTGAAGACGGCCTAATTTTTAGACACGATTTGAGAAATTCTAAACAGGAAAAGTGAGTCTAATATAGACATGAGCTTATTTAAATGTTATTAAATTGAATTTTGCCGTTAATAGAATAGTGCACGTGAAGAATAATGAAACTGAACTGGTTTTATACAGTATAAATTCACATCCGTTCAACCCAAACGAGTTTTGCGTCGGTGGAAGAGATCAGATGATTAGAACGTATGATCAAAGGAAGTGCGGAGGTCCTCATGGTACTCCTCTTAAACTTTATTGTCCTTTCCAGGTAAATCTCTTAATTTAAGTTGCCTTTAAGTATTTTCAGTTGTCACACATTTCGGTGTTTACAGAAATCGGCCAAATATTTATCATATCATGTCACTTGTGCTGTATACAACCATAACGGTTCTGAAATACTCGCTTCCTATAATGATGAAGACATTTACCTATTCGACGTGAACGGTGCCGAACACAAATTCGCACACCAATATATGGGGCATAGAAACGGAGCGACAATCAAAGGAGTGAACTTCTTCGGGCCAAATTCGGAATATATCGTGAGCGGTTCAGATTGCGGTAACGTATTCTTCTGGGACAAAAACACAGAAGCCATAGTGCAATGGTTTTTAGCGGACGATAATGGAGTTGTAAGCATTATTTTCTCTTTATAGAATGTTCTAATTGTACGACTTTAAGACTATTTTTTTAAGTATCAATCAAAGTATCAATTTCATTCCTCACTGAGCTTAAACCGTAGATATAACGTATTTAATTTACTTACTGTTCCTGTTGAAAATGAATAATCAAAGATAGGCTTTAGTTTGTACAATTAAAACATATCCCCAGTGTACATTAACACTAAAACACTAATAAAATGTTTGATAGGTCAATTGTCTGGAACCTCATCCTCAAGTGCCGTACCTTTGTACAAGCGGCTTAGATTGGGACATCAAAGTGTGGGTACCCTCGTACGAAAGCGAGCCATCACTCAACGGCTTGGCCGACACGGTTAGAGAAAATGTAAGTGGCAGATCGCTGTGTACACCACACATAAATGACAGTCAAATGCTTTGGATGCTCTGGAGACATCTGAGTAGTCGCGAGAGAATGCGGGTTAGTATAATTTATATCGCGATTCAAACCCGACACAAGGTCTACGTTTTTTATTTTTATTTTAAGTGATACACTGATACAGTCCCACCTCCAACAGTACGTAACTGTAAGGTGTATGTCCGAGTTTTTACCATAATTTTAGTGACATGATTAGGAACGATTAATACTGTTTTGTCATTTTAAAAACAGTGCCGTAATGAAACCACGGCAATTAAGACCGATTTTATACTTACTACAGAATTATATAAATTGAGTTGGAAAGAAATTAACTGATACCTCACTACAACACTTCGTTTTTTGATTACATTAAACAGATGTAACGATTTCCGAATCCTTGTCTGTATATCATACAGTGCGGAAGCGATTGATCTGGTTATAGAAATCCATGATTTAGCTGGTCGACTATTAGAAGGCGGGACTAATAATAAGCGCCCGCCTGCACGTCACACGGTGCTCGTTTACATTAGAATCGATGGGAGGAGAACAGTGTAATTGCCTACAACATACACACGCACATTATATTGCGGATAATAAATTAAGTCAAGTTTTCTTTGGAAAAATAAACAAAAAATTCTAAGTTTAAGTTAAAAAATACCCCTTACCACCTTGTTGAGTAAAGAACTCTGAATACGCATTTCGGCAACTAAGTTGCTATCCTCAGCAGAAAACCACAAAGGAAAAAATATGTCGGGCGTAGCACTCCGAGAACAATCCTGCTCTTAGAACGCCACTTTCGATTCTAAGTATTGAAAATAGTTTGGCGCAATGGAAGAGTTAAATAAACACATGCGCTCTCTCTGGGACTTTAAATGACTAACAAACAGAAATGATAGGCCCAACTTCCTGCCCTCTCCAGCACACATGCGCATGCAACGTTCTGCCGATCACATAATTCGTACTTTTGCACGGACCTTTTTCAACTACGTCTGTCGCATGTCATTCATCAATTCAAATAGCCAGATCGGACCTTCCAGGCTGTATATGTATGCCATTTCCGTCTATAGCGATTTGTTGATCCTTGTCTATCTATACATATAACCATTTCCCCATTCTTTTCGATTGTAAAACAGCAAATCGTTATATTGATACACAAACTACTCACTATGACAATGCGTTCACTGACACATGGTTAATAAAACATTAGGGAAGCAAGTAAATATTTTTCAATTTTGGTTATCAGAATAAGAGCGTTGGTGTCAAAAACGTAGATCTGTGATATTTGATTGCCCTTAAGTGTACATTAAACATATCCTGGTTAAACATAAAACTCGTGCATACATCTGAAGTACATACCCACATTTAGTTGGCTAATAAGAATACATCGCAGGTAACCTTTGTATTATGCACTTTCATAAATATCTGTATTTCTCTATGTTGTTATGGAATGCATAATGTGTATAGTAAGATTGTAATGCAAAAATCATTGTGTATTAAGTAGATCATTATTGCTGTCTATATGTATAGTTTTGTAGATGTACAGGGCGTTACATTTAGAAAACAGTAGCTACAAAAAGTTTCACTACCAAAACGTGTACTGTTTTGTGATCTCCATTAGACAAAGTTCTCTGCAAAGGTATTAAATAAGTGTGTAATAAAAATCTAGTTTGAGGAATCTAGTGCAATGCAGTAATGAGTGATATTAACAAAATAACCATTCATAAGATCTACATCGATCCAAATATGAACACGTATGGTATGTCATGCATATTGCATTTAAAATTTAGGTCAGCATGTTATGTCTCATTTTGATTTAATTTTTAACTTTCTTGGTAAGTATACAATTAGTGATAATAGATATTTTAATTAGATGTTGATTTACGCACATCAGAAAGTACAAATTAATAATAAAGTCACATCTAATCTTGGTATACGTATATTTATATTCGTAGCAGAGAAGACAATAACGGTAAAACGTATCTGCCAGACACATTAGCACTAGGACTGTGCGTTTTAACCGGTTATAGCACAAGACGGTTATACAGGGTGGCGCATTAGTGTAGTAAAGCTCGATATATGCGTTGTCATATGAAATATCAAGACAAGTTATTTACGAACATTGTAGACAGTCTTAAACTTAACATTTTAAAATTATTTTTATATAAACAGGCTGTTTCATATCACCAGGGTGAATAAAACATACGTTTTCATAAATGGATTATTTTACTTGGAGTAGCGATGTCATCCACCTGGGCCGTCGATCGCGCCTTCCACCTCGGCCACTTGGTCCTTATTGTGGAGCGGATGTCATCCTAAAGTTCATCCAACAAGTCCAGGCCCTTGAGGTAGCTCAGAATCTTGTTGAATGAGGAATTTTTCAGGTCAGCAAGGGTAGTAATGTCCCTTCCAAAAATGGAGTACCTGATGCGGGTGGCCGCAGGCCATTGGCACATAGCGTGCTCTACTCTTTCTTCGTCCTCCATACACACCCTATATATTATTTTAGACTTAGATTAAGCTCACACTTTCATTGAATTATACGTGTTTCAGAACTTCATGAAAATCACTGCGAGTTCAAGGTCTTGTGTACTGCAAACGACAAAGTCTGAAATTTCTTTTTTGCACGAATAGATTTTGGATATTCGGACAGTTTTATAGCAGTGACATTTTTTTTGTCAAAATTGTCAAAACTCAAATACATTAGTTTATCAATTATTTTAAATGGATCAGCCCGTATTTTATATCATAAAAAGAAAGAATAATTTAGGTACTTTAATTTTTATTAATTACAATTTTCGTAAATAACTTTTTTGATATTGTAAGATAATGGATAATCGAGCACCCTGTATATACTAATGCGTATTATACCGGTCACGACGGTTACAAGGTTTGATCGATTGCACAGCACTAATTTCCATCTTCATCTCTACCCATAAAAGTGTCAAAACTTGAAATACTGAACTAATACCAAATATTTATTAGATATCAGGAAACCAATGGCATTTTTAATGACAATACAATTCCAGAGAAACTTCGTTGAGCACGATTGGACCGATTTAAGTTCCGGGAATTCCACCGATTCCGACAACGATTCTGATGTCCCTCCCGGATGTACAGCCTCATAAACGGCGACAAATTTAGTATTTTATTCACATATATTTTTAAATTATAGAATATATACATATGTTAAATTACTTATCTTCAGTTATATATTGCGATTATTGGATTTACATTAACCTGAATTATATTTTATTTATCGTAAAGTTGTATCAATTCTAGTGAGTATCTGTTAATAATAACAACTGTAATTAAAGTGTTTGATAGTATAATAATGTTTCACTTTTATTATTACATAAATCAACATCAACAAGTTGTTACAAGTATAAACCTATTCTAATTAGATATTGATCTACTACGTTTTTTGGCAGTAATTAGAAGTTATTTATTTGTATAAATACTTCTGAAATCACAAAGAGGAATACTTTATTATTCAACAAAGTAAACGTAGTAACTTAAAATATTCCGATGCTTTGTGCCAATCCAGCATAAATTGTCAAAGTGAAACCACCTAATATTAATGTTACAACAGCCTTTATAAATAAACCTAACCACGGACCTGTTAATAACACACTAAAAATAAATTCCAAAATCAAATTCTTGTATGCAGAAAATAATAACAGTGCTGTAACTATGGGTTTTAAATTATTCTTGAGATCATGACGTGACCATAACCAAACAAGAGTTACAGCAGCAACATGATGTAAAAGGGATATATTCGATTCCAAACATTTCTGAATGTACTTCCAATCAAATTCAGCTCCTCTTGCTCCAAACCACAACAACAATGCCCGAGACAAAATCACGTCGGCAGTAGCCCATCCAATTCCAGCAGTTAATACTTTACTATGCCCTTTACCAGGTATTCGGTTTAATACAATGTATAAACCAGCCAAATCTATTATGTCTACAGTTGTCTTTAGAAACTCCTAAATAATGACAATCATATCAAGCTTACATGAGAGATCTTACATACTTACACTCAAAAAATCGCCGCCTAAATCAGAGTCATTATCAGGAAAAAATGTTGCTAGTATTAGCATTTTTGCGAGTTGTGTTATCATGTAAATTAAACCAGCTTGAATACATTTCCAGAATGCGCCATATTCGGACCTGTTCAACAAAAATTCTAATTTTCCATAGTTTAAGAACAATTACATACTCACAGGCCGGAGTATTTATATGTTAAATAATAAGGTACATAAATTAACGCAATACAATTACCAAAGTGATATAGAGTCATTTTGTTGCTACTTATGCAAAATTATTCGTATTAAATTATAGGTTATGAAAGCATACCAACAAATAACCATCAAATTTATTCACGAGTGATCACGAGCAGTATTGCCATATTTTGTTTGGAAACCTGGACAGTCTCGCCAACGACAAAATGTGAAAAGAATACGTAGACAATTTGTTTGTTTTAAAAATAATAAAACTATTGAAATAGAAAATAAACACAATATAAAAGAGATCCAAACACATGTAAATAACAGAGTGGCAGAAAATTAATAGGTTATTTCTTTTGTTTGGAAATCTAGATAGCGTAAAATGATAAAAAATATCATACTCTTAATCATTTTACGCTATTGGCGGCACTGTGTAAGCTTCCAAACAAAACAATCACTTTCCGTCTCCATTCTTTACAAATATTATTGTTATTTCAAAGGTTTCTTGCTTGTGTTGCTCTGTTTAGAATGCTGTAGAAGTTCACTCCTCCCTGCTACAAGGATTTTGTTGCAAGGAAGGCAGTGTAACTTATACATTGGTGCATTGTATATATTTTAAATCGGGGGAAAAATATTGCAATACGATAACATTCTTAGTATTTTCATTACATCTTAAAATTTTAATACTAAGAAATAGTTCAAGATGGCCGCAGTTGTTCCTAAAGACAATATTACCCAAAAATATTCCATATTTATTGAGAATTTACAATATTCCCACATATTAGTAGATTTTAAAAATCCTCTCCTACCTTCATACATCGCTCAAAAATCCCTACGTATAGAGACAAATCCCTACTTTTGGCGACACTGTCCTCCAGTAGACCAATAGTGCCAAAATAGGAATGTACTAAAATTAGAAATTACTTCAAATTACTTTGAATAATTTAAATAGAAAAACATTGCTTTGAAATATTGGTTTTTCATCAATTTAGTAAATCATTTATGCACGAACATTAAACATCTTTTATGATATGAAGTATTAATCAATTCATGAGAGACAAAAATGTTTTCCAACAACCTCACCAGATATCACTAGCAACACAAGCAATCACAAACACAAATATCGAAATATAGAACATGTAATCACAAACTGTCACAAACACGCAAACCGAAAACAATCAGTCGCCAAATGTGTCATCATTGTTATCCGTGATTGTTATACATACGTTAATGTTTATAATTTTGCATACAAGTTGTAATCGGAAGCTAAATACTTTTGTACATTGACACTTGTCAGTTCTAATTGGATTATCTTTGAATGTAGAGAATAAGACCCAAAAGGTAACTAGTTAAAAATCCAGTTTCTCTAACATTTCTCTGATGATTATTATTTTAGATGGCGATTTTATATAGCGTTATATACAAAGGAACAATGATCCTGGCGAAATATGCTGCGTGCGCTGGAAATTTCGCTGAGGTTACAGCGCAAATCATTGAAAAGATACCTCAAAGAGATGAGAAGCTGACATATACACATGGAACGTATTTGTTCCACTACATATCTGAAAGCAATATAATTTTCCTGTGCATAACTGATGACGTAAGTTTATTTTCCGAGCTAAGTTGTATTACCAACAGTGTTTTTTGCATAGGCATTTCAAAGATCGAGAGCGTTTCTCTTTTTGAATGAAATCAAGCGAAGATTTCGGTCTACCTATGGCTATAATATAGAGAACGTAATGCCATATGCAATGAATACTGAATTTGCAAGAGTATTGGCAAATGAAATGAAGCATTATTCGGAATCACATGATTTGGATACGATATCAAAGGTGCATGGTGAATTGGATGAACTCAAAGATATTATGGTTAAAAATATTGGTAAGCCAATAGTTATTTAAGTGTATAAACTCTATAATTTATTGATTCTGTTACAGATAATGTAGCTATGAGAGGAGAAAGACTAGAGTTATTGGTACATAAAACTGAAAATTTGAGTAACAATGTAAATTTTAAATTTTATTGCTTGAAATAATACTTAATTATCTTCTCTTTTGCAGTCTACAACTTTTCGAAATACAAGTCGACATCTTGCAAGAACAATGTTTTGGAAAAGTATGAAATTATATGTGATAATAGGTCTAGTACTCATTGTGATTATATACTTTATTATATCGATGGCCTGTGGTGGTTTGGCATGGCAAAGTTGTGTAGGCAAGAAATGAGTTATTTAAGATAAAGGATACAGTAAACTGTTGAGTTTTTTTAATGATAAATCAACATTTATATTGCTAAGTTTATGTATTACATGCAATTTTTAAGGAATAATATATTTACTGAAACATCATACATAGTATTACTTTATATTTGTGTATATAGGCTAATATCATTTATTGTTTATCAAGTTTTATAAGATATATCTAAAATGTATGTGTTGTTACTGAGAGAATATAGTACTATAATAACTATTTGGCGTTTATTATTGTTAACTGCTGGGGAAATCCCCTATTTTACCGAGATTGCTTTGTATAAAATTACACGTTTACTACACTTTATTTTACGGTAAAATAGATAAGATACGTATTTACCACTTAAAAATATAATAGAGAAAGTTACTGAAGTATAATATTACTACATGATGACAAAGTAAATATAATACAAAGGTTTTAAAGAAGTGAAAGTTAAAAATTATGTCTGAAGCCTATATATTATTTTAAATATCGGAACTTTGAACATGTTTTGAACGCAAATTATCTCTGTCTACAACTAAAGAGTGGAAGTACGTGACGTCACGAGATTGCATTACAGCGCCCTCCCAGAGGGCAAGTACCAAACATGCACGACTAAATCGTGCTTACGAAACATGGCGCGACATTTAAATGTTAACCTCATCAGTGTGATACGTCTACCAATAATGAGTATTACATCTCACATTTAATTTAATAATGGTACAGTGTCTATGGGAATTCCGTATAGCATTGTCACATTTTGTGGTAGATGAATAAAATATGTTGACAACATTAAGTATAATAATACACTTATAGAATTTTCTTTCATTTATGTAATTTTTGCGGCAGATTTTGTTATAATAGACGTTCACAAAAATTGTAGCGGTGGGCATCTACAGTTTAGCGACCGGTAATCACCTGATGTTGCGGAAAATGGATCTGGTTAATTAACTAAAGGACAAATGGGGCATTAAATTAAATTAAATAACATTAAAATTGTGTTCTGGTGGTCTGCGAACCCAATTAAATAGACTACCGCACCAAATCTCATATATTACAAAGTTGACAGAATGCATAATGCCATCCAAAATTCTGTTATTCTTCAATATAAGCTTTTTTCACAAGATGTGCCAAAAAGTGTATGCATTCTGCTGTGCAGATTTTTTAAGTAGCCAACTATAATTCTGTTCAGAAAGTGGGCGCACAAGTTGCGCAAAAACCCGCATTGACGGTTTCGATTAATGTATTCCTGAAAGTTATATTTACAATTGGAATTAACCTATTTACTTACCAGACGAAATACAATAAACACACTGTTCGGATTATCCCTGCCGCACAAAATTGTTAAATGTAGTTATTTTCCAAACATAGTAACGCACCAACCAACTGTAACAATAATTTTATTCAGGCATATTTTTGTTGAGTAGGGTAGATTAATGTTAGAGCGAATTGTTTTCCTTCAGAGTGTTTAGTCTCTAAGTTGCCATTGTAGAAGTCACTACAATGGCAACTTAGAGACTAAACACTCTGAAGGAAAACAATTCGCTCTAACGTTAATCTACCCTACTCAACAAAAATATAGCCATTAGGAATATAATAATTACACTAAAAAGTATAGTCGGGTCGAGGTACATACCCGGCGATGAATCATTTTTAGCTCGACGTGCGTTAACAAAGTAATAATTCATTCGGGACACGTCAATCTTTACAGATGAAATACACAATATTAATAAAAATAACGATAATGATTAAACAATAAGTAAAAAACCAAAGAAACTACTAACTACTAAAGCGATTGTAATATAAATTTAAAATACTCCTACAAAATACTTCTACAATTTTACACTCACAGCTCTCTATTGGTCGAGTAACCCCTGGTTTACACCAAAGGTATACGGAGAGAGCAAAAATGATTGTCATGTCTGAAGTTTGCAACCACATTGTCTTCCATTGTCTTACCTGTTATATATATATATTTGTTTATCTTTTTTCTTATTCATTTACTGCAACTTCGGACATGACAATCATTTTTGCTCTCTCGGTACTAATGCACCCCTCTGGAGTTAACATTAACAAACGCTTTTGGTGTAAGGACATGTTCCTTTATTCAGCAATTGATGGTATGTGCTTCGTCATCAACGGATGTAAGTTAATTTGTGGTTGTTGCTAATACATCTTTGATAGCAACAGATTAAATGTGAATTTAGAATCCCATTGTTGGTTGGTTGCATACTATAATTAAGTATTACCTAACCTATATGTCAAATGCGAGAATTGAAACATCGCCTGAATATGGAAAATTGTATGTTGTTTGCAGCTATTACTGCGTTAAAAACTATTAATTTTTAATTGTATTTCATCTTCCAAGCGTTGTTGCTCCATTATTTAAATCAATGTGTACATAACCTCTTAATCACATCCATCCACTATTAAAGCAAATGGGGAATGGATGGAACATTTTGAAGACATCCAAGAATTTAGGAAACTTGTTAGATGGATTATTATTACGTCATATCCTAAAACATATTTTATTTAGGGACTTTTTGATTGTAATTGATGCCATCAGAATGCAAACATGTTGAATTAAGGAACTTGCTCGAACATGTCGGTAGAAATCTTAAATCGAGTAAGTTCGATATAATATACAAACGCGATACATAGGAAGCGGTCACATTTTCGATCGTCTACGGTGCAAGCAGTAATTTTCGTAAACGCCTAATGGTAGCAACCCCATTATTCAGATGTCTCCACTAGTTATCTGGTCTTCGTCCTATAAACTCCATTTGGTCTTGTCTTATTCCTTATCGTGTTTTTCTGGTAACACCTGTGACTCGTCTGAAGTATTTCATCTCAACAACTTTGAGTTTGTTGTTCACTTTAGCTATATTCCATCTGGACTCGGTGACGTCAGACGTATGCATATTGCACAATTTCTACGAGAAAGGCGTTTATTGCTATACGTTTACACAATGCGCATGTCTCTGAGTCCAATTGGAATAACATTTTTATTTGTTAAAACCCTTGTTTCACGCCAGAATGTCAGCCCAGTTCTAATGTTCTAATACAGCTTTATATATATTTAATTTTGTTTCCTGGTACTCTGTATTTAATGTCAGCAACGCATTTTCTGTCATTACAAACATAAATAATACTTGGATCTGGCAAACCGGGGAGTTTTGATATGCGATTCTGCTTAAAAATTCGGATGTTCCTAAAGTGTTATGCATTTCGGTGAAAGTACTTTTACTAAACTGATTTCAACATCATGACAATAAAATTCGATAAAGGTTTTAGCGACGATCTCCAGCGTACTTCCAAGATACCGAACCGCTTCTGTTTTATGCCTTCATTGATACTACCCCTGCCACTTCTCATCTTGGCTTTCACCCTCGTTCGTACGTCGGTCACACCCCCTCCTGCATAGCTGTACGCGGCGTAGTAAAACGGAGTTTCCTGCCCGTAGTTCGTTCGCGCTCATCTGCCGGCAGCCTGCAACAGCTTAGTACTACGTCCAACATCGCGTCGATGACATCACACCAAGCGCGTTCATTCACTGTTTTCAAAGGCTGGCAGCGACAATAACGGCGCGATGTAAATATTTACGGATTCCCCATACACTCCATCCGTACGCGAGAATTTTTGTCTTTCGTTGATAAAGAAGCAGGGAATCGTTCCCTACTCATTAGGCACATTAGAAATATATATTCTACTTAAAATGAAATCGGTTGACTCGTTTAAATTACGTGATGTTAAGAAAATTTACTTTAATTTATCTTCGATCTCCGCCTTTTCTTGAACGTTTTCGGCCAAAGAAAAGAAAAGGAAAGCGCTTTGAATAGATCAGAAAAGGGGGAAGAAGGAAATATCGTAATAATGGAAGACAGTTCGCCAGATCTAAGTCTGAAACTTCGAAGGGGTTCCAGCGATTCCAGGGACTCCTTCTATATGGATTTCGACAAAGGGATTGACTCCGACATCGAGGAGATGACAACTACCACTTCGGCAGCTGAAACCAAGGAAACCACCGCGAACCCCACGCCTGCTTCAACGGTTTTGGGAATTGTTAAAGAAGAATCTATGCGGTAGGTATAGCTGAATTCGTATTAGATCGTTAAAGAGTGCTATGTATCTTAAAATATTTTAAATATCCAAAAAAGTCAATCGGAAAATTTATATTGTTTGCAATATAAAATACGAATCATATATAAACATAAAGATAAAAGAAAGGGAAATAAAATTTGATTTAATGAAATATTTTAAATTTGATCGAAATCTACAGTGAAACCTGATTAAAACAGATTCTATATATGTAAGTAAATATTTCTAAGTTGGAAATCTTTTATTTTTACTGTGTATTTGGAAATTACAAAAGTATAAAGTTTCCAAAACAAAAGGATGTCCAACTTCTGTTTAAAAAATGTCTACAAATGTCAATCGTATATGTAATAGTTTTTATAATACGTTATAGTAATGTAATATCAAAATAAAAAAAATAAAAACTAAAAAACTTTAAAAAAATATTTTTTAATAAAAAAAATTTATTTTTTATTTTTTAGTTAGTTTAGTTTTACTAAAAAAATAAAAAAATTAAAAAAATATTTTTTAATAAATAAAAATATAATTTTGTTTATTTCTTTTTTAATTTTTTTAGTTTTTATTTTGATATTATATCACTATAACTTATTACATATTACATATACCTATTACATATGCAATTGACATTTGTAGACATTTATTAAACAGAAGTTGGACAATCTTTTGTTTTGGGAACTTTATACTTTTGTAATTTCCAAATACATAGTAAAAATAGAACTTTTACAATTAGAAATATTTACTTACATATATAGAGTCTGTTTTAATCAGGTATCACTGTAGATTTCGATCAAATTTAAAATATTTCATTAAATCAAATTTTATTTCCCTTTTTTATCTTTATGTTTATATGATTGCTGCCGAATATTGTATTCAATCTACACGTTTATAATTCATTTTTATATTATTTCTCATCAGTATGTGTAGGTAATTATTGACTAACGTTTTGCAATTATCATATTTTAATTGAACATAAAATTTATGGTTTCCCACGAATAACAACAAAAAATTGTCGCATAAACAAAGAAGTGCCAAACGGAAGCAAATTTTTAATATATGTATCTATTAAAAAATTTAAATATTCTAACTTGGTTATAAATAAAACTAATTTTTATCAAGTAGTGTATCTGCGTTAGAAATTACATTTTTATAATTACCTTGATCTAGAACGTATTAGCCAATTACCTTTATCCCATTTAATACACATTCATAAACATATATGTACAGGTATATCTGCTTCTCATCCAATTAATTGAACGGGATTACTAATAATAATATTGCAAAGTTAATGATCCCTGTTACTTTGCAAATAATGAATAACATTAATGTGAACATGTGTATGCAGTGAATTCATCGGAGAATGCGTGGTATGCTTTAGAAAAAGAATACAACGAAAGGCACTCTATAAAGTCTTTATTACAAAATCCGCGGCAAATAACTGTTCCACAACTCTATTCAAATCAACCCATTTCTCCAAGAATACAAAAAAGGGTTTGACTCTTTACAAGACGTGAGAATTTTATTGTATATCAATAACAAACAAATTAATAAAGCCACGTAAAAACCACGCTTATCAAAGCCCACATCAATTATTATTAATGCTAATGACATTGTTTGATCAGTGGTTGCTAACGCTTTCATCATAAGGAAACGCGTATTTAAACAATTTATTTCCAGTTATTCCGTTAGCTCCAAAGTATGACCTCTGGAACACTTAAAGTACCTAATGCTTCCCCTGTTAAACAATTGCGGAACAAGTGACGATGAATTATTATTTTAATATATCCCGATTAACCTTGAAACGCGAAGAAATGAAAGTATTGTCTTTTTCGATCGTGTTAAAAGATTAATTAGTTATGTAAACATTATTGCGAAAATGTATCCGGTAACATCTATTTAGTAGCACAATGAGTTTGTCCACTTCATCTGGCGTGATCTTATTCGGCTTTAGTTCAATGGATAAAAACATATTCTAATGTTATTGATCTGGTTATTACGTTTACTTATAGTTTGCCACCGCGCTTCTGTTTCATGGCAATATCTTAAGGTTTGGGTCATGGACTTTTTAGGAAGTCTGTTGAAACAGGTAGGCGTGCTTTGGAGGCTCAAGAAAGGTGATTGATTCAACTCCAAGTACTTTAATGCTATAATACTTAACGTAACTCGCAATTCAATGTATAAGAACATGAAGAATCTGTTTTTTTATTTAATTAAAAGATTTATATTAAATTGACTTGTATCGGGTATGTCACCAGACCAACTGGTGCAATTTTAACACTTCTGGATCGCGTGGCGATTTAAAAATTTGCATACTTGCGTATCCAAGAAGACAATGTCATATTCATGTACTTCCGAGCAGATTTGATTATGGATTATTATTAAAAATGATTATCACAATTCAAATTTCAATAAAGGTGCCTTACTTACCGGCAATGCTCCTCCCCCTTATTATGTAAGTGGTATTAAGGACGATGTTCATTATTGTGTGAATTATGGAAAACTTGCTCTAATTAAAGGCATCGATGTCCACAAAGTCAAAGGGAATCCACTTGATTTTGTGGACTTCGATGTATCGAAGTAAATACGTTTTAAGATAAAAATATATTGAAAATTAACAGTTGAAACTAATGTATAATCGTATATTGTTTAATACAAGTTCAAAAACATCAATAAAATTGTGGTATATAACATTTTCATGGAATTTTACCTGTATACAGATGCATCCATAACCTAAAAACTAAAATGTATGTATTGTTAAATTGTCATTCTCCTGTACTCGAAAATATTTATATATAAATGGTTTGCTATTGCAAACCTTAAATTTTTTTAAATACATATTAATTTGTTTGTGAGGTTCGACATAATTTCATGGTAATATTTTTGAGAAAACCGGAATGCAGATTTGGCTCTATTTAAAACTTAACCCAACTTTATAATGATTTACTACAATAAATAAAATATTTACAAGACAAACTGCAGACTTATACATGCCAAAAGATAATAAATACAATTAATCTATTTCCATATACTCACTTCTGGTGTCTGTAAAATTGACAGACCACATAACTACTACAACTCATAATATTTACTACCTGGCAATCGTTAACCGGCACACGTGATAATAAACTTTTAAAAATGCTGTTGGAATTGTCGAGGACTTTCATCGAAGTAGGAGCATTAACAGCAGGCCTACGTAAACAAAGAGGTTGTAGTGTGAACATAAATACCCCACGGACGTTATAAATAGATACGGAAGATTCAAGATAGAACAGTCGATCATTGAAGAAACGCATGTTTAAAGAGTTTTAATGAATATAAGAGAGCTAAAGGGAATTTTAACAACTATTGTCGGGGTAAATTTGAATATGGTTGTTTATTATTTGTGAATGTTATTTGATGTTCAAGTTCCAGGAAATGAATTCCGAATTAGCTATTTCCCTTACAAAACTTACATAAATCAATACAAATACGTTTGTGTTAATTAATAATCAAATAAAACAAAGTACTGCTTACAGTCTTCAATTTATTCACAAATACACTGACAATATTGTTTCGTCACAGAGCGGCTTCATCGAACTGTGTGGCGAAACAATATTGTTACTATATTTGTGAATAAAATGAAGATTATGAGCAGTAAATAAGGATCTTCATCAACTAAATGCAAAATTCATTTCAATTTTCAAATCTAATGAGATTAATAAAGCAGAAAGTAGTGTTAATAGAAGTTTATGTTCCAACGGTTATTTCAGTAGTTTCAGAATACAAAACAAAAACTTCATTATACCTAATCTGGCAACATTGTAAGATTGCCCAACCTGGCCAGTGCATTTTATTGGTTATGTTCACTTATGTATGTTTACCTTTGATCATATATATTACATAGATACCGCTATCACCATATCAGACTATGTACGTTACTGTTTCCAACATGTACAACCTACGATTTTCGAGCTATTACTTTCTTGCTTATGAAAATTACATGAGCTATCCATTATCTGACCACACGTGTAACCAGAAGCCGAATCGCATGTGCGATCCATGCGACTTATTATGCGACGTTTGCGATTTTACAATTGATTAGACTGATTGTCGTTACTGTCAATGTCAGCTGTTGTCTATAAATGTCTATGAGTCAGCTATTTATCTCTTCTGTGTTGTGAGAGAATTGTGTTTTCGTGTTATTTATGTTTTATACAAACGCATAAAGGAAGTACACTTTTCGCAAGATTTTAAATATATCGCCAGATGCGATTGTCAAGGCAGTTAATCAGAATTTTGAACATATCTTTTAAAATAAATGTCGACCAATTTGTATGTCTTCTTCCAAATGTTATTTTATCGCTTCTATTGCACTCCGTGTGTTATGCCATTGGTTGTAACTTATTTATATTTTATGTTTTTTTAAAACTTTTTAATGAACTCTTTGTCCTATCTTCAATAATAATTTAACTACATGTATATAAACAGAAACATACGAACAGAATCAAACAAATTAACTAAAAACGGAACTACAAATATTACTTTTTATTCTGAATATAAAATTGAAAATTGAGTTAACATCACAGATCTTTAGGCAAAAGATGAGAAAGTGAAAAACTAGTAAGTAACTAATAACTCGTACTACTGTAAACGTGTTGACATTAAAAAATTAGGTTATGCATATCTTTGATGTATGTTAAAGTTTTATTCAAATTTCGCGCGTTTCTCACGCCATGACTCACCCGTAGTCAGATGCGAGTAACAAGATACCAATAACCGTATGTTAGACAGAAATGCAGCCATTTCTTTATGCCTATGATATGTTGGATACACGCTTGGGAAAGGTGTATTCGTTTTATGGGATTGATTACTATAGGTTTGTTGAGTTTTGTAAAGAAACTAACCAAACTCACCTCTCTTTGCCCCGCTAGTAACCTTCCCTAATGCGGGATCAGATAAATCAGTTCAAATAAACCAAATAAGAAGCTAACCTCAAAATAGAAATTGTTTACACATTATAGCAGCTTTAAAAATAAAAATGAAAGGATATAAATCCGTAGAGTTATGTCTTCTGAAGATATAGTAGTAGCATGTTATTATTTTTTATTTGTTGCAGTAACTTAATGATTGTTACTCTTACATGAGTATTGTTTTATCTTAGGAGGTTGATAAACAGAAAGTGATAAACAGAAAACAAAGAGGTTATGTTATTTTGACAGAGAATGTTGGTCACTTGCGTGTTTTATTTAGTGGTGTTGATTTGGTCATATTTGGTCATTTTCACCAAAGTGAACTGATCAAAGATGTAAAACGAATACGGCTATAGCTGCATTCATGTAATACATGTGTACGATCTAAGATGTTTACTTCATTCTACATAAAAATAAATTGAAGTTAGGTTTAAGCCCTACAAGGTGCAAGATGGACAATCTTCAAAAATAAATATTACCTATTTCCTTACTAATATGATTTACAACGTCGTTGGTTAGCTATAATATCAGCTTGAAAATATAACCAGAGATCCCAAATTAAATCGAATCAGATTATTAATTTCCCTTTTTAATCCTAAAGAAACATGATCTCTGATAGTTGCTTATGCAACGGCATTAAATATACCGGTAAAACTAAACTGATTTAGCGCCCAGTTAATATATGTACATGCGCGCCAATTATAAATCTCGTTTAAACGAAGATTAAGTAATTAGATTTTCGAGATACGCTGCAAATTGCTCCGAACGAAGAGGATAGCAGCTATATCTCTTGATGTTTCGCCGGAGAGATAAACGTTCGACGGACGCTCTTTCATCTCGTTCGACGATGGCCCCAGCCACAGCGGTACGTCCTTCTTGAAAAATCAATACCAGATATTACGCGCCCGCGTTTACAACTGCTACGTAGTAGTATTGTCGAAATTTCATTTATTTGTAAAAAAAAAAAACGCTTGCGATTCCAGCTACATCTCTCGAACATTATCGATACAACTGTAGAAGTATTACTCGAGGAAAAAGAGATTCCTCGAATGAAATTGAAAATAGATGAAATCGCGTCGTGTTGTGAAATTCTTTTATGCTTGGCTTGGGAAGGATGATAAGTTGGCCGTTACAAATGGCAGTGTTATTTGCATTTTGTCCCTGTATCCAGATCACATCTGCTTTAGCATTGTTATATTTTTTACCTTTGCAGTTGCAGCTACGTTTAAAATTTGACAAAACAATAATAAATATAAAATAACAATATCTATATTTGCCCCACAGAAACTCCACAAACTCAACTTATACTAATAATTCTCTAAAATAGAAATAAATAGCTATGAAGAGACAAATAGCTAAACAGTAAAACCCAGCAAATAATACAACAAAGATATATAAATGCACTTTACATCATAATTAAGGCATGCTCATAAATATATGTACATATAAATGTATGAATATGAAGTAACAAGACGTTATGAAAAACAAAATCTTATACGTCAAAAAAAAACCAGCTTTAAATGGACAAGGATTTTACAGGTTAGGATTAACGGCCCTAGGAGAAAGTGGAGCTCTTTACGATAAATTGGATCTTGCAACAGGTACACGCCAGCTGTCAAAATGCCTATAGCCCTCGCAACGAAACAACCGACTTTTGACAGCGATAATGTTCAAATCGTACCACCCCAACCAAACACAACCTTACATATAGCAAATGCGTAGTAATGTTAAATCTAGTGTCATTTCGTCCGCGTAGGATTTCTTCAACTCCCGAAACACGTGTCGTCCCGAATTAATTAATACTTGGTGCGGGAGGAGTAATCCGAAAAGGTGTTTAACCATCTATATATCTGTCAAGCCATATGATATGCTTTGTAATGCGTAGCAACCGTATCATGAAAAGACGAAATGTCAAAAGGCGGCTGTTTAATTGCAAGAGCTATAGTACCATGAGACGGTTCTTCAATTCCTCATAGCAGTGCTGGAACTCGGATATTGGAATCGCCTTAAGCTGGTCGGTTACAGTCGTTTGAATGTTTTCGAGTGTCCCAAACTGATGACCCTTCAGATGAATTTTCAATCTTGGGAAGAGGAAAAAGTCACAAGGACTCAAGTCATATGAATAAGGAGGCTGAGGAGCCACAGCAGTATTTTTTCTGGCCAAAAAATTGCTGTGTGACAAGGCGTATTGTCATGATGCAGGATCCAATCGTTCTCGATGTTTGGTCTAACACGCATGATCCTTTTTCGGAGTCTTTCGAATGAAAATGTTGATTAACAGTCTGACCTTGAGTCACGAACGCTTTGTGAACGATTCCCTGGCTATCAAAGAAACAAACCCGCATGCTCTTGATTGATTTGCTAATTCTTGTTTTCTTGGGCTTTGGAGAGCCTGAATTGTGTCATTCCATGCTCTGCCGTTTTGTTTCCGAGTCATACTCGAGCACCCAACCCTCATCACCAATAATGACACGTTCCAAAAAATTTTCATTATTTTCAATCGATTCCAAAAAGTCAAGGCACCTTTCTCTCCTGATGTCC
>JARFOC010000355.1:15801-27680 GCA_031763485.1 Osmoderma eremita | reverse complement strand
GGCTGGAGCCGATAACTTAGAAGATTAGATATCTGCTCTGACGTCACTATCTGCTGTTTCAGAAACTTACTATTGTGGAGCGGCCAGATATCGGACAGATAACTGCTGTTTTTACGTTTCAGAAACCGGGCATTAATCATACATCTACCGCGAACACAAACCCGTAAAACGAACGAACGTCGAAGGAGAAATGAAAAATATCGGCAGCAGTACCTTCTGAGGTCACAGGAGTACATAAACATCTATACTTTCCTATCCGGCTCTCTCTCTCGCTATACTTTTCCTTCTCTCTCTCTCTCTCTCTCTCTCTCTCTCTCTCTCTCTCTCTCTCTTTCGCGCCGCGTGATCTGTTCTTTTTTCCCTCATTTTTCTGGTCGTCTCGCGCAACAGAGGTGGCTTTGAAATTCGCTTAGTGGTATAGTAAATACTAAATCACGTAGATGGCGTTGTAACCATTGAATTACTTTATAAGAACGGATTGTAATTATTTATAATAGAAAGGATTTTTAAGAAATATATTATAACATCTTTTAAAAATATTAATTTGTTTGTACAAGTCATTATTTAAAGAAATTTCACGCAAACCGTACGAAGTGAAGTTTGTTGTTATTCGGTGGTGCGGAAACAGAGTGGAGAATATAGGTGTATATATGGTTACGTCTGATGTGTCATGAGTGTTGCAATAATGTTTTAAACGTTTTTGTCGTTAAGCGAATAGAACCCTGACGATTACATGTTATTTCAAATTTCAACCTGTCAAATAGAAAAAGTTCGTTCATTTAGGTATTTTTGTGTTACCAACCGCAAATGTCAAGCAGTTGAATTTTACTACATTACAAGTAATCGCAGTCCCCTTTTAGCTAATTTTTAACTTTCAAGGAAACTTACACTATTTCATTTGTTTTAGTATATGAACTAGTATTTTTGAACAAATCGATGTATTGTAATAAATCTATTTGTCAACCATAAACGAAGTCAACGAACAGGATTGAAGAGAATTCCGATTAAAAGCGGGATTTCTGGGGTATTTATCCAAAACCTGTAATCCCTCATTCCATGTATTGTGTTCTATTTAGAAATAATTTTAACACATAGCAAAACTACTTATAAATAAGTTCCCAATTACGGACTATCTGTATGTTAATTTGCTTTAAATTGTTTAATTTCACTCAAGTATAGACATAAATTTGTTTATTTGGATACATGTGAGGATATTTCCTTTATAACAATACCTTCATAATATGTTGTTAGCAGTTGGCATCATTTTTATATAATTTACATCACCGAATACAGGGGGTAAATCCAAGAATAAAATTATGGTCACAAAGTAAAATGTAATACACTTATCATTCATTCTGTAATGTTTAAAAAATGTATTAAAGTAATTGCTGAAGCAGACTTTAAATAATTTACTAAAGTAATTTTAATGTTTATATAAATGACATTCAGGTGTCACTTTGTTATTCACATAATTGTTGTCAACTGTCAGCATATGTCCGATGTATAGTATGTTATCTTACAGATGACATCATTATTAATTATTAAACCATTGCATCCTAAGAAATCGAATAATTACCGAAGTACAGATCATAGTACAATAAAAATAAACAAGTAAACACAATGGTTAATGATATGATAAACATGACACATGACATAAGGTTACCACCTTATGTCATGATGTATCTAATTTCACTCTATTCAAATTGCTTGAAAATATTGACAACATTGTGCAGTATTAATTGAGATGGTTCTATATGTTAATTCTACATCTAGAAAAGGATACAAATAATCCCGTAAGAGCCTGTATTGTATTCTAAAAGGCGAATGGACTGTAGTATACGAAAAGTATACACACATCTATAGTACCGTGTAGAACTGCCTTGCCAGTAAGGAATTAATAAAAGGAGCTTTTATGCCTACGATAAACAACTACGTATGTCCGCTAAAGCATCACAAATCTACTTTTTATTACATCTTCAATCTGATAATTTTCTCTCGATTACCATCTGCCCACCGATACTTTCATAAATCTTATATACATGTTATTTCTACCCGTAAAAAGTGCTTCAATCCTGCCCTGGAAACGGCAGAAAAAGCTTCAGTCACGCTCTACGATTGGTAGATTAGCCAAACTGCTCTACGGATGATTGCCATCCGACGAGGTGAGGTGGTTTGCGTTTTGTAAAGATAGCTACATATAGCGACGAAGTTATTGTCACAGGTATGAGCGACATTCGAACCAATTCGATATGCACAAAATCCGTATATGAACTCGCATGAACTGTAAATGCCCTGTTGCGCTCACGCGAAGTAATGAAAATGCAAGTGTGTGTACCGTTCCGATGTCTATTTTTTAATGCCAGTTTATTACCGCCGACATTTAATACGTACGCAGAAGAATGTAAGAATTACGCGGTGGTACTTTTCTTCCAATATAGAGAATATAGTGCAAGAGAAATAAGAGTATTTCCTTTCTTTACTTACTATATCGTTGCACAATCATTCTGGTAACAGAACTGACAAACAATTTTAGCGTTTATATTATTATAAAAACTTGTGGGAGCTAATTCCATTATTTACAAGCACAAAAGTGTAGTTCACTTTATTTACCGCTATGCGTTGGTTATTATGTTGGTGACATGCGAAATTGAGATTATAAAATGCGTAATTATGTAGGAACCTTCATCATAGTTTTCTACCATTGTCGTATTTAACCTACGATTCAAATCACGACAGATGGTGGTTTGCTACCATGCTAATAATCAGACAGAGCCATTGCATCGCGGAATCAAAACAAAATACAAATGTGAATTTTAAGCTGAACTAAATTGTGTTTCCATATTAAACCAATATAATATTCAAATAAAATTAATATCCTTAAATGCGTAAAAATAAGACAATTGCCAAATAAAATGTGAATAAATTATCAAACATGATTAATGTAAATGAAATTGTATGAATTTTGATTTGTTTTGTTCCGGGTAGTTCATGTTTCTAGCGTGGCAACAAACCAAAATCTGTCATCTGTCGGCTTTTAAAAGGAGATCGGAAGAATTAGCTAAACTTTTTTAAATGTATTTTTAGTTACCCGAGTGCAATTTAGACGGAAATTATAAAACGTTATATCCACAATAATTTTCAAACTTTTTACATGAATCACTAAAAATTCTTTCAAACCTACATATATACAAACACGAACAAAGAATGTATCGTCATCGTTATGCTTATAGATTATCTTTTTTTTCTTGAAAGAATTTATTCCCCTAGGGATCTAAGGGGTTAATTTGCCCTTACCAACCTCTTCCCCATCATTCCAGCGATCTCCAATCGGAGGTTCATTCGCGAGACCATTGTTTCAACGGCTAGGCTGGTAAGCGGAGATGCTGCAACGGTTACCCAAGAATGCTGTGGGACAACCTTGAAATGTAAATTGTAACGTTGATTCGCTTTTTGTTTCACAGGCACTGCTCCGACCAGACGTACTAAACCAGGGGCGGTTGCTTAGGTCCCAGTGAATTTACATAATATGTAGGGCATTTCTAGGAGAATACAGAAGAGTTTTTGCTTGCGATATGATTACTATAGTAATGTTATGTTATAAAATGCGAGGGATTTTTTTTATGTGTAGCGAAATATTTATTGGTTATGTGTGACATTTCATTTCATGATGAAAAATAATTTGTTATTGAAATCAATTATTACTTTCAATAATAATTATCTGACAATATTCTACATGCATGCAAACGTCAGTTACAACCGAAAGTTATCTTGAATAGCGGCGAGGTTGAACCGAGAGCAAAAAAAGTTTGTTTGATATTAATGTTGATATGGTAATAAACTTTAAAAGAACAATCGTAAAAATGGGTTAAGTAACTTATCTATATTTCAAATACTGAGATACTAGAAAATACTCTTTCAAAAGTACCAGAATTATATCGTTTAAAACAATAAACCAATCAAAATATTCTAACACGGTTTTTCGATTTCATAGTGAGTTTAAAATAAATAATATTTTCTAGTACAAACATTATCGCGGCCCGATTTATTGCGTATGCATATATACGAGTCATACAAATATAAAACTTTAGCTGTCCACGAACCCTAAATAGTTTTGGAATCGCTGGCGCGAAACGTGACTCGCTCAATCTGTAAATAATAATAAAGCGAGGGTTTCGATTCAGCACAACCTCAGAAACCGTTGATAATTATGTTTTATTTGTGGTTCCGTTCGCATAATAATTATTACTTATTTACAGATTTAATAATCAGCCACAATATTTATGAACTTTATGATTCACAGTCACAGTAGTACATATGCTAGTTAAAATAAAGTTTCAGTACAATTTATTTAAACTGACAATATGGTTTGTTTATATATCAAAATAAATCATTGTAGCTTCAAACAAAGCAAAAACGTTAATATTCGATGGTTCAACCAATAAATCCGAGCTAATACCGAAATTATAAACAAAGTTGCCATGTTAAGTGTTTGGTTATGTTATATGTATGCACATGGAAATAATCTTCTAGATCCTTAAATATCATTCCAATTTATTATATCCATTTTAAGCTTGATCTAAAAATAATTCATTCATGGCCTTTTATTTATCATGTTAATTGAGTAATTCCTGCTTTGTCATATGTATATACTATAGCTGTACATATTATTTTTATTTACATTTTGGCCCACTAATACTACTTTAAACACACTGTTCGGATTACTCCTCCCGCACAAGTATTAATTAATTCGGCTATTCGACTTGATAATGGGAATCCACGTATTCCCGAAACAGGTGTCGTCCCGAATTAATTAATACTTGTGCGGGAGGAGTAATCCGAACAGTGTGTTTATTGTGCTGCCCCACAGTCCTTGCTATCTTTACTTATTACTACTTTCTATGTATTAGCTAAATAAGTAAGATTATCTTGAGGCATATAGATATTTCCGATGATGTAGGTGATTTTTATAATAAATAATAATTTCTAATAATTATAATGTATACGAAACCAAACACATTAAGAATTTAGCGTTATGCAACGAAATACACACCTATTGCCTGTGTACCAAACGCATCCATAAAGAAATAAATTACAGATTGCTATATTACCACCATACAACAACCCACCTGTGCTATCTTAATGTATGCAACTCATATTACACTACATACCTAACAATGCATAATAAAAGATTTCAAGAATAGATTTTTACATTTTTAATATTGGGGACGTTCAGGCCTCGCAACAGTTTACTGATTAAACCTGTATTTAACATTGGCTGAACGACATGTTGACATACTACTTTACTTAGCCATGTGATGTTTACCTGAAGAAATTCTAAGAAGCTTGTTTATATAAATAATATGCATTCTATAGGTACAAATTATATAAATATAGATTTATTAACTTGTTTAAATAATGGATAACAAGTTTAAATGTTAGAAGTATTGATTATTAAGTAGCTATATTTTATCCGTGATAGTTTTGTAACAATTATCGCTTCCTGTTGAAAAACTCAACTCATAGATAATACATGACTCAACTGTTGCGTCGCCTGAACGCATCCATTGCCACGGAATTGTCGCGGCATCTTGTGCCAATTGTACAAAGCTTAGTTTAAATTGTAAATGCGCGCTCTGATTGGGCCGTTGAATTTATGAATTGAAAACTGTTCCTATTTTCTATATGTTTCTCTTCGTTTCAAAAAGGTCGAGGATGGAATGTGCTGTAAGGAATGTAATTATATAAGGAACCGTTTGAATATGTCACTTTTAGTTTGTATACGTTTGACTTCAAATCTAAGAGTGTAATTTGTAAATACAGCGCCATTAATCGTTGAAGTTAGTGAATTAACGTAATTAGAAAGTGATAGGTGTTTAATTGTACCGAACCAAAGATTATGTAGAAGGTTCAGTAGAAAAGAAAAGTCAAAAATATGCTGGTTGTGTCTTTAATATAATTTGTTTAAATAGATGGATCTAGATTGAGCACAAATATAAGCATAATAAAAATAAATCATTTCAACATCACAATAATTTGATTACGTTCAACAGTATCTACTACAGTGCATTAAATTTTCGACAAACATTCAACGGGCTATAAAATATGTAGGTAAACCCTTTACGTATAAAAAATGAAAAAATTAATACTGAATAAACCCTTTAAAAAAAGAGTAAATGAGAGATTGCTTTAAGTAATTTTCAATTTTATTAAATTAAGATTATTAAAAATTGTAAAATAAATCTAAAATGTAATTCATAACTTGAATTAAACGCATTAAATAATCTATATACGAAAATTACGTTTTAATACGATAAAGAAGAAAATCGCAGGTAATAAATATCCTATATCCTTCCTTCAATTATTCAAACTATGCAAATGCATTTTCATTTGGAAAAATACAATATACAAAATAAAGACACAGATAGGCAGTAAACAGCGTTAGATCTGTGCGATAGTGCATTAGTAATAAGTTTTCTAATATTGATTTGAAACAAGTAAAATATCAGGTCCACGATGGATGTAAAGAATCTGGATGAGGGTGACTAGACTTCCTTTTCTTAATTCGTACATTTTCAGTTTCTTTGACAAGCTTCAGTATCATCTTCAATAGCTTCTTCAATATTTATGATCGTGTCATACTCCTTTTGCAAATCCACGAGTTGTTTCCGTAACTTAATCACCTGACTTCGGGCATTTTTGTCATTTTGTATTAAAGTGAATACTTTATTCATCGCTTTTTTCTGCTGCGTTTGATCCACAGTCCATCTTAAGTACAATTCGTTCCATAACATCAAACTGACTGGTGCTACACTCGGCCAGATGGCCAATTTGTTGGGTTCGTATAGTGGGTTTAGCAGTGACGTGAGAATATCCGGTCGATTCAGATCTGACCATAAACTAGTCGTCTTCTTTGGTACTTCCAATTTTTCGCGATCTGCCTCGCAGTTTCCGAGGAATGTGCCTAGAATTTTTTCGGTTGAAGACGAAAAGCTTAAATTTAAGTTATACAAAATATATATATATATATGGACAATGGTTAGTTCCAATAGACCTTTCTTACAAAAATAAGACAAGGACACGTTATCGTATTTACTAAGAGGTAGAAAATGATGCTACACTCGCCAGTGTGGGTGTATATAGCTCTCGCAATTAAACAATCGACTTTTGACATTTCGTCATTTCATGACGTGGTTGCCACACCTTACAAAGCATATCATATGGTTTAACAGACGAACAGATTATGTTATGGTTAAAAAAATACGAAAATAGAACGTCAAAATGACAAATGTCAAGTGCGTTGACAACTTACCTTATTTATGCAACTGGCAACGCTCTAATTGAGGAAATCCTACACGAACGAAATGTCACTAGATTTGACATTACTACGCATTTGCTAAATGTGAAGTTGTGTTGGTATGATTTTAACATTATCGCTGTCAGTAGTTGGCTGTTTCATTGCAAGAGCTATATGTCTTTGTCTGTTGAACAATGTCTCTATCTAACACTGGTTCACCGTTTTGAGGGAATTTTATTTACTGTGACTGTCATTTATGATTGTTAAACAGTTTGCTAGGCAGGGCTGACAATTGTTTTACCCCGCAGTCTGCGCGCGCAGTCCAGGTACATAGTGAGAAAGGTCCATAGTGAGAAACAGATGTTGCCAAATTTTTAGAAATATATGCGACCAAGTAATTGTCGTCAAGTGGAAGAAGGATAGATGCAAAGCGTTATCCTTCCTAGCTGGCACACATAAAATACAGGCCACGCCGAACACGTTTCGTAGAAAAATGTTTTATATATAAACAAATAAACAACGGAAGTATGTGCTGGCCAATGAAAAATCGAACTCAGAGGCAACGGAACAGCATTTCTATTAAGCTTTTTCATTGTGGAATTAGAACTGATGGAACTATGCGTCATTGATCATATACATATTTATATGGTTATACATACCGAACTGGCTGAAATAGGAATGCTCGAAAAGTAGTATCAGCATTTGAGTTGTAAACTCGAAGCTACACGGAAACTGATAATGGAGTTGGTACATGCAATCTAAGAAAAGCAAAAACGTTGGCTGTTGATTCTTATTTCGTGCCGTTGAATAACAGAATTTTGCATGCCTCGTTTGGAACGGGTGACCGGCTTGAAGCCATTCCCTTTCAATTAATGCTTGTAAACCTAAATAACAATATATATTTAGCATGTGCTATTTACAATACATGCATTTATAAGTGGACTGAATTTTTATTTCTGTCGCTACCCCATTGATCCCAAGGTATTTTATAATTCTAAGTCTTTCCAAATTGTGATTATTTACACCAATGGTTATAATTTAATTTTGCAGGTTATATATTGTGTACTATTACTATATTTACCATATTTACGATATTTTTAATTATTTCCATGCATATATATATATAATAGGGTACCCTCCGCAAACATTTTTATTTGACAGTACTTAACATAATTTACAATATCATTGATATATAAGATAAATAAAAGCGGTTCCAATACTGAACCTTGCGGTACTCCGCAATTAATCTTATTATGAGTAGATATATTCATTTTACTTTTTGGGTTTGATTGTTAATCATGCGTGAACCATCGTTTAGTTTTTCCTCTAAGGCCAATTCCCTACAATTTATTCAACAAAAAAATCTTACCGCAATGATCAATGTTCATTACAAACATTTGATTAAGCGGAGTCACATGAATAATTGTTTCTAAAACCAGACTGAGTACCACTAATAATTACTGAATACTTATCACAATATTTTAAAATTTGATCCCCAACAATTTCCAGAATCTTTTCAAATTCTGAAATCCCAAATGAGTGTTTCAATAGAATGTGTTGGTTATGTTACAAACCTCTAACAGTCCTGCAATCGGGGTTTAAAATAACTTGAGCTACGGATGTTACTAAAAGTGTCGAATCAAGTCCATACGTTCCGTGTACCAAAACAGATGCGCCTTCCTGATCTAGACATTGAGCAACTAAACACGATATATTTAATGCATTCATGACATGTGTCAGCCAATTACTGCTTTCAACTCTTGATAACCACTTATCGGCGGAGGAGTTAATATCGTTGCAAGCTAAAAAAAATTGTTTCCGATATATAATCGCACTGCAAAGTCTTATAAAATATTATGCGAAACGGAGGAAAAGTCTAGAATGCGTGGATTACTTGTCTTTTTGTATTTTTTAAAAATGTAGATGACTTAAAATGAAGCAATTTTTCTTAGTAAAAAATTGTGGAAAAGCTACAAGAGAGTCACGATTAAATAAAATATACATACTTTTTAGGTTATGGATACAATAGAGCACGGGCGTATGACGTCACGAGTAACATTTTGGTGGGTATTATTATTAACAGTTAATGTTATTCACCTCTTAGTGTTCTAAGCAATTCTCGTCTAAGACAAAAGTTTAATACGCAGTTAGATCAGACCTTTAACAACCCAAAAATATAAGCTGTTGCGTTTGATTCATTGCTTGCTTAGCATATAATTTACACTTTCCAGGTCATTACCCTTTAAAACTAATGGATAGGATAGACTTCTGAACTATTTTACATGTTGTTCGAACAAATATATGATATATTGCGTTCGAACATATAAATCAGTTTAAAAACACGGCAATATTACTTGAATTATTCTGTGTTATTATAGAGGTTTTCCAAAAATATGGTGCCAACTATTTTTACATTTTCAGCTGTGCATATAATCGTATATTATTAAATACAAGTGTTAAAAACATTAAGAAAAGTATTAAACAATATTAAATTTTCATAGAATACCAATTTCAGACTTTAGCCAAAACTGAAAAATATGTAAAATATTAAAACAAGAGTCACAATTAAAAATATAGGTTTTTTAGGTTATGGATACATATTAATAGATCAGAGGCGTGTGACGTCACAGGTAACATTTTAAAATGAGTTAAATTTTTTGTATGCAGTTGATTTACGTATCAAAAATCTAACTTCTAAGAATACATATTAAATTTAAACATGATGTAATTGTAATTTATTTTAATATACTTACCGTCCATCAATTTCGAGAAAGAATCCAACAATGCACCATTACAATTAGCAATTTTATCTAAATTTTTGTGAGATTTTCTCCATTGTGGGTAATAACCATCAGGTTCGGTCCCGCCACCTTTTGATTTGCAATGATTAGCATACCCCGGTGATCGGGTGTCTATTATGTAACCTTTTTTGGTGGACCCCAAAATCGTATTTAACAATTTCTCATCCGCCCTGCACCTCCTGTTACTATTATTAAGTAACGGTTGACTGCTTCTCAATAACACTGCTCCATTTTCATGCCTATAACTCAATACAGGAAACCTTCCGCCTTCTCTAAAATTCGCAGAAGCAGTTAGAATTTCATCGTCGATCTGTTTCGGAACAACTATAGCAGAGGGATACGACGGGCAGAGAGAGTAATTTTTATTAGCGTGCGATAACCTCCACTCATCGCTGGTCAATAGTTTTGCAAATTCGGTTTCTGGCTTGAATAAAGTGTAGCCGTCTTCCAAAATATTATACATAGGACGGTAGAAGAACGGATATAAGTAGCTTATGTTATCCAAATTAGAGAGCCTCTCTATGGAAGCGTACACATTAAGAAATTCTTCGGTACTCGCTATATCCAGCTGGAGTATCCTCAGATTTTTACACTTTACTATTATGGTACCGCCGTTTTGATAATTGGAATTTGTACCATTCGGTTTTTTTTCCACCAAATCTATACTTTGGTGTAATAGCTGAAAATAGTTAAGTGAGAACGTTTGCTCCACGAATTACTGCATTAACATTTTAACATACCCACAACTCTTGCACACCTTCTTTTCGTGAAGACAGCAACAGATGGTGTCCTGATACACATAGCGTTCCATCCACGGGTTCGTGGAATGAACTATGCAATATAACACCATCCAATTTTGGAGTTGCTATAAGGTCTGTAAATTCCATATTTTAACGCCAATTGTACATTAACCTAAAATATTGTATTGATACATACTTCAAATAGTTATTAAAGGTTACAATACATACATACTTGGGTGAATTCACATGATTCTTTGTAATTTTCTTTTGTTTTTAATTGAAAACATATTTCTATTTTTTTTAAATTAAATTATTGCTATGAGGTCAAGCGAATTGATCTGATGCAGTGTTGCCAGAGACGGATAGTTGGTTGCATTGCTTGCTTTTTTCGTGCTTTTTACCCAATAAGAATCTTAAAATCCCCCAAAACAGTAAAAGGGAAATACATTTTGTTAGGATAAAATCCGCGAACACCTCGATTGATTTTTGATAAAAATACCTATTTTTGCACGAAAGTCGATTTTCAACTATCATTTGTTTTTGAGTAAGCAGGTCATTAACCTTTTTTTTAAATAGCTTTCCAGGTAGAAGCGTGTATTGTTATCAATAAAAACAAGGCGTTCACGAATTTTTACCCAAAAAAAACTGTATATAACTTGTTTATGATTTTCATTTGTATGTAGCTATTTTATGTGCATTTAGAGAACATCTGCATGATCTGCAATCTGTGCATATAACACCTTTTCTTTAGGCATGATGACTGATGACCAACAATACATTACTAATTCAATATTACTTTAAAAACATCTAGTACTTAACAGTTACGATTTACGATGCACACCATTTCAATTTGGTAATTCACCGAAAAATATTTCGTTGGCTATTCAACAGGGGTGCGTTCAGAATTCGTTGGTAATAGTACACCTGTACCAAAGTAGAGTAAAAGTTGTTTCCACAAATATATTGTTCGGGAAGCGTTATTTCTGAACGTTTTGCTGGATAGTAATAGTTTCTAATATTTAATCTATATATTTTTTATTTCCT
>JARFOC010000355.1:0-15701 GCA_031763485.1 Osmoderma eremita | reverse complement strand
GTCTTTACCGGTTGAGCCACGGATATTAATGGAATCTCTAATGTTAAATTTCAAATGCCAATCGTATAGGTGGCAGGATCTCGCGCATTCAATTATCCCAGATGATCAACAATTCGATGGTAGCAATTGCTTCCTGGCTCACGAACCTTTACAATAACAATGAAACAACAAGATGTTGTTAAAAGATCATTGCAATACATATATACGGAGTGAGAAAATTTGATCACATTTCTCATAAATGGATAAACGCAGGTTGGTTCAGTATGAAGCGCCGATCCTTATATCATAGGATATTATCATAGGATATTACTGTATAAGGCACCACCATATTTGTACGTTTCCGAACGTTCATACATTTTCCTGAACTTATTACACCGCCAGTTCATCAGCTTATGTTTGTTATACCGTAAATAATGATTTTCACATCCCGTAGATGAAATGAAATGCACATATGGTAATAATTATTTTTGGTATAATTGAGACAAGTTTCATAATGTCCAACTGGTCTCTTTTTTTAAATAATATTAAATGTAACAGCACTTTTATTTAGGTATTGATATAATAACATGTTTCACATATTTCTTGCTATCCATTTGCTTTCGAAATTGACTGTAGTTATATATGTACATATATAGTTGTCCAATTGAAATGCAGAACAAGTTAGTTCCTCTGCTCCTTAGCGTATAAGAAGTTTGCGCTTTCGAGATTACAAGATGAACCGCAAAGTTGCTTCAGTTACGTATTCTAAGCACGAAATCATATTATTGTCGCTCTTACTAACTTGGTAGTACCTTTTCTGGGAATTTATACTAGATTTTGCACTGATGTTTTTTAAATTATTCTTTCCGGTGTCTTCATGGACGGATAGATAAAAGACATAATGTGTTGGAAATAAAGTTAACAAGGGAACGATTAAAAAAGGCTTTTTTTTTGCTACACTTGTATTTAAAGAGATATTTGCTATTTCGAGATATAGAGATAGTTACGTTTACTCCACCGAAAACTTAAAAAAAATACCTCTGGTGTACCGCAAGATGATCCAATCTAGGACTTATTGTTATTTATTATTTTTCGTTAATGATTCAGTCGAATCACTTGAAGATGCTTTGTACCGTTGGCAGTGTTGATCGAATCTACCGACCAAATTGATTCACGAGATATTCTTAATTATTCCAGCGTTGCTGAACACCTAGCAGTGCCAACTTACAAGAAACTTAAAAGAAAGTAAGTTTAGAAAGATTGGTGGATTCGCCGGTGGACATTTAATTGTTTTTCTTCCTTAAATTTGTGTCAAACTGAGTGAATCGGATCAACTAAATGCGGTATAGAAATACTAAGGATAGTCAGAGTCTGTCAAACGAAAACAAATGCCATTATAGGCCCGTGGTCTATAATGGGGAATCACCATAAGCAATAAAAGAGGTACAAGCATTAAAGATGCACTCGAGTTCTTGCTTAGCAGTCGTCATCAACGTCCTTCCGAATGTTAAATCCTTTTATCGCCATATTGGTCGTCTGTCCAGGTGAATATCGAGGTATTTAACTTTGTTGGCTGGTGGGGCTTGATGGTTATTTAGTTTGAGCAGAGGACAGGCAAACTTATTCGTAGTAAACTGATATGAGTATATTTATCTTAATTAGCTTCAGTACGGCATCTAAGCACCCATGTTTGTAGCTTATCCAGATTAGTTTATAAGTTTCTGGATACTCCAACTGGTAACACCATATAACAGTGTCATCTGCCAACGTGGAAACTGTTGTTAGAAGAGTATATAATAATCATTCTATTTATTAATTAGGAGCTGTGATTTTAGGATTAAAAAGTGGTGATAGAGTGAACATATATTTATCCAATAAAGTAGACTATTATGCCAAACCTTGTCGAAAGCCTGACTGACATCCAAAAATTCCCCAGAAGGGTATATATTTTTTAGGTCTTTGCTTGTGATCTTGACAAGACGATGCATTTGTGCAATGCTCCCGTGCTTACTGCGAAATGCGAATTGATGATTCGGGATAATCTCCAGCTCCTCTAGAATAGAATTCGACATTTCTCTACCGAATAGTCTGGTAAAAGCAATAAACTTATTGGGCGACAGGAAGTGTCCTCTGTAACTATAACATTTTGGAGAGAGTTATTAAAGTATTATGCCAGCTATACGCCGTACGCACTTGGGCTATGGATATTGGACCGTTCGTGCTACTTTGTTGAGGGCCTTTAGGGCACCTTGGCTATCGCCTTCTAATGCCGATTGCGTGAAGCTCACTTGCAATATAGAGGATTTCTAATACCTCCGCTTGGAAAACCGAGACATGCCCTCTCAAAGCAAGGCTTGAGTCAAGTTTTAGTTCCCGAGAGAAAATTCTTACTCCAGCCCCTGTTGTTGTTTTCGATCGACCCGTGAAAATGGAGATCGTTGGTGATAGTACAAGTGGGGCTCAATGTGGACGCCGTAATGTTTGCGAAAAGCAAACACAGGGAGCGCACAGTCCTTCGCAGAATTAAGAAGGGCATCTCATTGACGCCCACAGGAATCTATCATCTATAAGAACCAGATATGTTGAGTGCATGGACACAAGGTTCCACAAAAGTCGTGACAGAACGCCTTTTTTGGGACAGCCTCGATCCACACACATCGTACCTCCTGCACTAACTTCTATTGTCCTTTGCCCCAGCATGAGATGTGCCCAGGCCACTAGTGTGGCTCAACTCCATGCTGAGGAGCATTAACAATACTGTTGAGAAATGCTTTATCGAAACCTCTCTTTATATCTACACGGAAAAACCGATTTAATTGCCGCTAATAAGTTGATTTTGTTAAACTATATTTTATTGATTCAAATGTAAAACCTCAAACAAATACAAAATAAAACGTAGTTTGAGGCAAACAAATAATTTTCTTGAAATATTTGCTTAACCTAACCAAATAATTTGGTAAATTGGTCATTGCGAGAGGAACAACCAGTGAACACTTGCAACTATTTTGATGCATTCTGATTGGACGAGACATACTAGATAGTTGTGATTTCACATTTCTATTGTAAATTTGTCAATATGTGTAGTAATAATAATAAATTTATTAAAAATACAGTACCAATGAAGTATTTATTTTACATTTTCTGATGTATTATTCCCATTATTTAGGAGTTACCTGTAATTTGTTACACCGAAGAAGTAAAAGTTAAAATGCATAATGGACTCTGTAAAATTTACATACTGCTTGAAGTAGTCTTTGTGATTTTGCTTAGACTTTTTTCAGTGTATGTTCTACATGCAATTGTACAAGTTACATTGTTGTTGTACCCGATTCCTACAAAAGGTAGAGTAGTACTGCTGAAGAAAAAGCATTGGAAAGTAACTGCAATCGAATGTCAAGAAGCTTTCATTTTACATCCTAAAGTAATTTCATTTAAGTATACTTATTATATTGAGTATACTAATGTTTTGGTATTGCATATTCCAGATGTCAAGAGTTTGATAGAGAGGAAAGGCGAAGAAAAAACTACTATAGATTGTCTCAACCTTCAAATCCAGTATGGGATATAATAGCAACTTACTATCCTTAGTTGCTGTCATTAACGCTATCTTCACTTCCGTTTGCTATGTTGCAACTTATTTACATATGTCGGCGTCGGCAAAGCAGATATCTCTCTGTCTATTAGCGTCAACTGCTGTCAATCGTTATCGCCGTAGTTACGCTTCTATCTTTTTGGAGCGTGCACATAACCTATACATTTAATTACAGTTTCCAAGTTTCTATAAGTAGTTTTTTTAATAGTTGTTTTTTTTACTATAAACCCATACCCAACTTAACCACGATATCCTAAACGTAAACTTGTAACTGCACTGAATGAAACTGGAAATTCATCTTAGTATTTACGTTAAGTTGCTTACGGTGTTATGGATCGTCTACGGATTGTTTCTCTCGGCGCGCTATAAAAACGCAAGGAGTAATAACTTCTATTTATACGGTCAACATAGACGAGAAGTAAACGCGAAAGACATGAATCCAGATTGACGACGATTAGTTTTCTCGTAGATATATGTACCGAGATACAGTCATGATTGATTGCATTCGCAATTGGCCGTGTTCCTGTGATTTGTTTTACTTGGTACTTATTGCGATATCAAAACGGTATATGGGTATCACGGACTAATCCGGATTTTATTACCGTTTTCAACGCTGCCTTGTTATAGATTTATTACCAGATTTACGTAGGGCGACGTAAAGAAAATGAGACAGGATATAATAGATATAAAATGGGACAAAAGTTTAATTTTACTAAAATTATAGTTTAAAATTCGATTGATAGAATAAAATATATGCTTTATATTTATGGTAGTAGGTAGTAATTTTATTCTTCAAAAGAAATTCTGTGCAAATTCTTTAAATACTTTTAATTCTTTATTTGAAAAAGAAACTTGGCTTCCAAATTTGTACGATCCATTATTAGAAAAAAATTCAAGTTGTTCAATATCTAAAAATTTGATTGTATGTGATGGGGATTAACTACCAACTCCAATATCGACATTATTCAACGTCTTCATTCGAAAGTACTTCGCACCATCTGCAATGCTCCTTGGTATGTGTGCCAAACGAGAGCATATTTATATAATAATAATACAGGCCGGCAAATAAAATATTCCCCTGATTTTTTTTTGTTTCTAGCTCAGTTCGGTGTGCATTTTACCAATATGGCAACAGTGTTTCTCTAACAGCTCTTGTTTTTGAGTTACGGCTTACTACCTGCATTTAATAGTTTTGTTTTGATTTTTATGTTTCGACGGACACTAAGATATATTTTCTTGTTGTTTTAGATATGGTTTCTTCAATAAAACATTCTTTGCATAATCCTGATTGTTTTTGCTATATTTGGGGCGAATATAGTTTTGAAAAACATCGAAAACCTATATCAGATTTCGTAAAAACTGCGCATCTTCAGTACTTTAAAATAACATTGTGCAATCAAGACAAGCCATGGGTACCTCATATTGTGTGCCAGAAATGTATTGTGTGTCTGCGACAATGGTCCAATAGAATTAATCCAGGAAATCGAAGTAAGTGGTCATGTTCTAACTTATCTTCTGCTGTACGATCTCAATTAAAATCATGTGAGGCACAAGTCAGCACATCTAAATTCTCTAATGATCCAAAACTATATAAACCAGAACACAATATATCAAGTGAAGATTCAGACTACATATTTACCCAATCAGAACCTCAACGATTTAATCAAAAGGAACCAAGAGATTTGAACCTATCAAAAGAAGCTTCTGAAATTTTAACATCTCATTTAAAAGAAAAGAAATTGTCTTAGTCCGGCAACCAACATGACTTTTTATCGCACCCGAAAAAAGAATCTGTTACCGATTTTTTCTGAAGAGAAGGAGTTAGTAGGTAGAGTAATGATACTAGAGGTATTTTGCAACAGATGGGTTTAAAAATATACCAAAGTAGTGATTGGCGTCTTTTTATAGACAGCAGCAAAAGAAGCTTAAAATATGTTTTACTTCATAACGGTAACAAATATGGATCTATACCTATTGCACATTCGACGACTTTGAAAGAAGGTACTCAAATATTTCTAAAATAATGGAAAAATTAAGTATCAAGACCACAACTGTGCCATTTGTGTTGACTTGTAAATGGCTAACTTCCGTCTAGGTCAACAAAGCTGTTAGCAATTATCTACTATTTTTTTCCTAGAAATACCCAATAACAAAAAATTTTGAAAAAAATGGTGTAATAATAACAAATATGGAGACACTACAGGTATATAATTATATAAGCATGACTGCAGATTTTAATGTAATTACGAACTAATATATACATATCAACGGTAAGAAACAAATTCAAAGTATTAATACCATATCAAAAAGGTAATGTAGCGGATAATCCGATTTTATAACATTACCGTGGGCTAGTGCGATTGAAGTGATGGCAGCAATTTCTCAATCGTTTGAAAGTTCTTGAAGGCAGGTAAATGGTTGTTTAAAATTTTGACAGCTGCATAACTGAAGCAGGATTGAAATTTAGATGAGCTAGTAATACATAGTCATGAATAGAGCGTAGATTACAGTTAGTTTGCTCAATTTTCTGTGTAAGTAAACCGAACAGTTAAGGGGGTATTGAAGTAGAAACAACAGAGTAAATCAAGCATGCGAATAATAAGTAAAAGCGATTCGCCAGCTTTAAAATATTATGGCAGTTATAGTGAGGAGATACATGATCGAGAACATTGACGTTAAAAGAAAATCTCAAGCAAACATTTTGCAATACCTGGCGCTTATTTTTATAATAAGATGTTAAATAATTGTAGTACACGCACCTGCAATAATTAAGTTGACGAAGCACTAACGAGTTGACAAGCTGCCATTTTGTGAACGATTATAATTCGTGTTTAAGCTTATTTAAGGAGGAAAACTTTGCGCAACATGTTGAACATACTTCACAAACATGATCTTGAAAGGATAGATTACAGCCGATGATCACACCCAGACTCTTAACTTTTTTAAAGATGAATCGTTACTCCATCGATAACAACAACATTGGTTTTTTTTTACTGAGAGGCAAATCACATTTCAGGCCAATGTGAATGCTCTCAGTTTTTTCGGGTTAATTTTCAAACCGTTGCGCCTAGACCATTTAGCTATACTACACAGATTTGAATTCAACACAGGAATGCTTTCATTTATGCGATCGGGTGGGAAAGAGATATATACTTGGGTATCGTATAGGCGTAGAGATACACTGGAGGTAATATTATAAATATCATCATGTGTATAAAGGTAAAATAATGTTAGTCACAGAATACTGCCCTGCGGTACGCCCAAATCCAACACTAATTCATTTGATAGAACACCTCCAAACTTTACAACCAGTTTCCGACTCCGCAAATAACTACCAAACCACCTCAACACAGTTTCACCAAAACAGAAATATCCGAGATTTTCCAAGAGAAGTTGATGATTTAAACAGTCAAATGCTTTACTATAATCAAGCAGCACCAGCAAGGATACATCGCCTCGATCCATAGCAGGAGTGAAGTCGTCCGTAATCTTCAACAAAGCAGTTGCAGTACTAAATTTTTCACGAAAACCCGATTGTACAGATGAGAACAAGCCAAAGTTCTATATGTGCTTCATGAGAATGCATGCCTTTTCCAGAGATCAGGGAAGATGCCGCCCGCCAGGCTGAAGATAACCATGTGAGCCAGAGTATTGCTACAGTAAGTAAATACTATTTTGAGCATTTTTAGGTCGATTGAATCAGAACCACTTGCTTTTGAAATTGTTCAAGGCTTCTCTTAAATTCTCCTCATCAGGTTGAAATTGAATTCGGTGACACCAGACTTCCGGTTGTTTCGAGAAAATCTAAGATACGCTTGATCAATGCCTTGAGCTGCAATCGAATTACAGAAATAGTTATTGATATCGTTGCCATCGAGAGGATCGATAGAGATATTTCTAAGCTCCCGACCGTGAATGCTCTCAGATGCGAAAAACTTCCTCAATTTCTTGGCATCACTCCCTTAGTAGCTGTAACTGCCAACGCACATATCCCTGCTTTTCATGCTTAATTGCGGTTGGCAACCAGTTACTAATATCCCTGCACTAATCGATGAGAAAAAGGTATGGTAAAATGTACCATATTGTGATATGCGACACTATAAACGACAGTGACTATAGTGACCGCTATCGAGATATAGTATGAAGTTCAACATTATTGTAGTTTTTCAAAATAGTAATTTGTACAATATATTTGTGGTGTAACTAGATATAGTTTCAAATATTCGTCGAAATTTTTTTGTATTCGTGTTTTTTTAACCTATATGTGTATGTGGCCTGCCAATGAGTTTGAATGTCAGTAAATGGTTTTATATTGTTTTTAGCAATTGTAGCGATTCTGTGTTAAAATAGGTACAATAAAATCATCGTTTTATGAATTAAAGGTTTTTCTTTTTAACGGCAAGATAATAATACATATATGAACAAAACTTTAAAAATACAAAATAAAATATATTAGACATGTGGGGAATAAATGCACCATCTCCATTTCGGTTTTTACAAGAGGGTGCATCTTAAAATTATGGCAATTATATTCGTATACATATACAGAAAGCTGTATCAATACTACAAAGGTATTTAAGTAAAGATACCTACTAACCTATAAATTTGGGTAATAAATTCAATAACACCCAATCCTTTAATACATCTTCCATGTTTCAATCTATTCACTACTAAGCAGTATATAAGTATCCTCCTATCACCATAACTTCTCACAACATACTAATTTTATAATTCCTACGCCGCCTAGGAATCACATCAAATAATTCAATATGCAGAAAGGTGATTTCTTTATATATGAATTGATAAATGTTCAACCTAATGTTTTTTTAAATGTATTTTGTTAAATGTTAGGAATACAAGAAAAGGATTATTGTATAATTTCCCCAGTAAGTCATTGACCTAAAATGTTGTTTATCGTCTCTTTTTGACTTTGACAGTTTGTAAAACTACATAGAAAAAAAACTTTTGTAGTAATTGCTACTTTCTTGGTAATGTGCTCACGGAATGAATCACATATTTTGCATAATTAAAATTCTCGGTTATTAGTAATGTGAATATGCATTCTGCATGCTTACTACCTACTCTGGACGCATATAAATGCACAAATACCCGTAACAGCATCGTATACATAAGAGTGAGCAGCTCTTTACGATCTATTAAACAATGAATAAGGAATTTTTCATCTGTGAATCTCGCATTTTGCGTTAAATCCGTTACGAATTCATTTAATGACCTGTACAGTGATTCAGTATCACAAATTTTTCTTTGCTGGCGAAATCCTCTATGGAAATAGGTTCGATAAATAAGTACCTGTCTAATAATAATAAAAATTCTCAACGAACTTTTACACATACTTATTAGTTGGGACAAGTAAGCAATAGCCTGTTATCGATTATGCAAATACGATGTGATCTTAAATTGTAAGCTAAATTAACTTTCTGTGGAGATTTTGTTTGTACTTTGTTATAAAGTAATAGAATACGGTGGCTTAAAATAGTAAAAATAAAAATAAGAACATCCTTACCACCTTGATGAGTGATGAACTTCAGATACGTATTACGGCAACTAAGTTGCCATCCTCAGCAGAATCTACGAAAGAAAATAATGTAAAGAAGATAATAAAAGTAGCACTCGGCACCACAAATAACACCACTTGAATAACACTGTTATTCAAGTTGACGGCCCACAATCAACCGGAAATATCAACGCGTACTTTGAAACCACAAATCATTGAATTTTATAATTCCACGAAAGCAGGAGTAGACACTTTTGACCAAATGTGTTCGAACATGAATTGCAGTCGAAAAACCAAAAGATGGCCGCTGTGTATCTTTTATGGAATGATAAATATAGCGACAATCAATTCGTATGTCATCTACAGTTGTAACAATCACAAACAAAACAATAAACCGCTATCTAGACACGACTTTCTGATGAACTTGCATTCATCATTGGTGCGTCCATGGTTACAACAACGTAACACAATACCAACTTTATCGAAGCCGATTCGGGAATCCGTTGCTACTGATTTACAAAACAGTACGAACAGTGCATCATCTACATTTATCGAGAAAGGCAAACGCACAATATGCGCCTTTTGTCCATCTAAAATGAGAAGACCACTAATCATTGTGAATCCTCAATGCGTGCGTTCTGTGGAGAACACCGTTCAAAAAAATGTTGCGATTGTTGGAATTTAATGCTGAGTTGTTCATATATTTGCATTGTATGTATATTAAAAGTTGCTCAATAAATATTTGAAAAAAACGTAAAAAATAATCTATTTTTGATTTAAGTCGTAAATCTTACGAAGGTTTGTGTTGACCTTTTTTTTTTGAATCGGGTTCTAGGGTTCTAGGGTTAATTACCATTTAAACCGGCAACTCATATTTCCTCTAAATTAAAATTGATGTATGTAATATCTGAACTGCAACATGTTGAAATAGCTAAATATAATGGTTGCTCTCCTAATATAATTCATAGAAAACTAAATAGACTGAGTATTGCGGACGTAATAGAAATTCCATTTGCTTTACATCTTCAAATACATTAAATAATTTTCTTGGTAACTCAAAGGATACATGATGATGATATTGAGAAAAAGTTTTTAATATATGATATGTTAGACGAATAGGAAGTTTCAAGTTCTTTTAGGTATATAGATTTCTATTTAAGAAAAATAGAAACAGTTTTATGTTATCAATGCTATCACGGGGTAAATATTTATACGATTTAGAAAATGGTTTTTTCGATTCCTTTGTTTTAACCCTCCTAACGGAATCAGCTGCAACATCTTCGCCGGAAAATCGTGTCAGATAAACCACCAACACGGGCGATACCGTAAAATTGCGTACCGGCGGCTGTCCGAATAAACGTAATGTGCGTCTTCGATGAAGTAATAAACCATCCACCTCGATGGATATGTACCTAAATGACTGGCGACGCGCATGTCAAGCCCCTATAAAGACGCTCTTTCGGCATCGCGACGCTCACAACCCGTGTGGTCTTTACCTGTTACGGAACCAATCCGGACGCATACATAATAGACACATACAGCCACACACACGCACACATCGACAACATCATCATCGTCTTCGAATTACCCACCGCTCTCGAATCTATTGGCATTCGTCGGTTCGCGAAAGTGTTTCTCGCATACAAAAGGCGTACCATCAACGTCCCTTCTTCCGGAGACTCCGAGAGCCGGATCGTAGCACTGGAAAACGGCGTAATTCGAGCGTCGGTTCGAGTTTTGGAATTCTACGCGTTCCGGCAACCTGTTGAACTTCTCTAGTATCGCTCGGCGCTCGTACGTGTAGAAAAGGTAAGTTTTGAAACGCTCAATTTGTACATAAACTCGATTATTTTATTAGGGCGGAATTAAACGCTTATATTTACAAGAAATATTCATTGATATTGTCGGGAGGGAGTAGGAACTTGTTACTTTTTTGACGCAGGAAGAATGTGTGAATGATTCGAAATGGAAAAGAATCCGATTACTTTTCGTGTTTACGTCCGGTATTAAAATTGAAATGGTTTCCAAATCCTCGCCATTGCCGTGTAGACGGATCTAAAGGCTTTATTTGCTATCAATTTTAAATAAAGGAGTTATTTTTGTTCATAAATCAGATAGGAAAAAAAAAGATTGAGAAGATAAAATAAGGGAAGGAAAAATCATAAATATAATATAAAAAATCATTCTATAATGAATAGGATGACTTACAATTATTTTTAGTAACACATGATTTAAATTGAGAATAGAAACAAAAAAACTAAACTAAACCAGAAATGGATTCCTTCCATGATAAAAATAAATTTATAAGTATGAATTATGTACACGTTTAAAGCAAAGCAATCTTAATACCCTCCGTAAAGATCGCTATGAATTTAGTGTAATCAACTTGACAAATCCAAATCTTTTCACATCATGAGACTTAAGCAAATCAGTTGCAAATTCGCTTTTATGGAGTTTCAAAAGTTGTGTGTATTTGACATGAAAGTTCATAATTTCTGACTTAACAGTTTTATATATGAATGAAGATCAAGAATATATACCTACACTAGAAATATACGATGGAGCGTCAAAAATAGAGAGGAACATTTTGGACAAGAACACCTGTACGATGTTCAGGTTAGAATCTCTTGCACAGAGAAAAAGAAAATGTTAAGCCAACGCAAAACCCATTGACTTAACATTCTAATCTGTTAAGTTAATGTGTTTTGAATTGGCTTAACATTTTCTTTTTCTTCGTGTGCAGAGTTGAATCCCATTCGTCCATGTGGGTTTCAAAATTGCTATATAAAGAAGCAGCTTGTCCTCAAGAGAAAAATTCGCTCTTCCACTCATCATCCAATAAAGTTTCGAAAATTGTAAACTAAATTGTTTTTTTTTGTCATGTACTTCTGTCAATATGCAGTCGTAGATATTTGCACGTTTTGCGCAACGTCTTGGTTGTTTAATTTAACACTGGGGCGACTTATCCTCATTCACCTTTATTTGCCAATGTCGAAGTCATTCCCGGGTAGATGTTGGAGAATTCGAGAAGCAATGAATGGGTCTTTATAGGATACCGAAATAGCGGTATCATCTCCGTCATCATTTGTGTCATATCAGAAATAGAGGATCTCCAGATCCTCTATCTCCAGTATGACACAAAAGTAAATAGATTATAATAATAAAAAATATATCAGCATCTAAGCAATAAATAAATGGTTCAATATTTTGTCTTCTTTGCTTCAAGTGATATGTGTGGTCCTCAGTCTCTTGTAAACCTGTTCCCACAAAAATAAAGGATTCTTGGGAATCTTTAATGGTGTACTTTGTAGTTATATTTCTCCCACCGTCTCCATCTTTCGTCACGATTCTATTTGTAGACACAAAGTACCTATGGAGGGCCCAAAATAAAGCTGCATTGCGTGAATCTAAAAAGGTATAAATTTTTGATGTTTGTAAAAACGTGGTGGCTCGTTGTACTATAATACGTTGTATTATAATTTACGTGATAAGCAAATGCATGGAAACGAAGGCTTTCACAGCCAGAGTCAGTGTATGATAAACTTCTTCGGGGTTTGGACCGCGTCATATCAGAAATAGAGGTTCTCCAGATCCTCTATCTCTAATATGACACACAAGTAAATACATTATAATTATTGTACTTTGTGATCATTTTGTAATTTATTTCAAACAAGACAAAATGTTCAAAATATCAATATATTTTCTATCGGTATTGGGCTTTATATGTTTTAACAGAGCTTTAATATTCTTGTCCTTTACGGATTGTCCTTTAGGATAAACACAAAGAAGACTGTCATACTAGTACTAGGTACTTTTATGGAAAGGCCATTTATCCATTATCGCAGTACGTCCTAAACTTTTTAAATCGTTTAGATGATACTGGCTGCAAACCTTCCAGGTATTCGAATTGCTCAGCAGTTAAATTATTCGGCGTCATTTTCCGGTTCTAAAAACAATATTTCACTTAAAATTTTGTCTACATACTCTTTAAAATGAATTTGATGAAACATAAATGACTATGAAATATATAATAAGAGAATTTTGAAGCATAATTTCAATGAACTTACCAAACTTCCTTTCAAGTCCACATCCCTTTAAACACATCTTTTTAGTGGTTACGTCGACAATATGTTTACCGACAGCAGCCTTAAATGATATTTTAAATTTACAGAATTTATTATATACTCTTCCTTTCTTGCTGGAACGGTAGTATTCCTAAAATGATAAGAGAATATTTTATGACCACCTTGTTTAAAACAAAATAAGAAGCAATTACCCATTTTTCAGTTGGAAATCTGTGTATAATTTCCCTTTCTAGCCTATAACTTATTGCTAATGTAAGTGGAACACCTTCATCTTCAAAATACTCAGCTACTAAATTTATCAATGATGTACGTTGAAGAGATTTTGTGGTATGGCCATGATTTCGTAGGAGATGAAAAATAAGTAATTTTAGAGAATTAATACCTTTCTTGCAAATAAAGCATAACATTGTTCCAATATTGTTTAATTCAAGGGTACCATTGTTTAAATTAGTTTTACTTACGGTTGCTACCGGGATAATTCTGCGCAAGTTTTGTTTAAACCTATAAATGTAGGTACTAGAAATAATTCAGGGTAAGCTCTAGAATAGGGGCGTCGCTTCGATTTTCAAAATTCCTTCTTTAAAGTATAGATAACTAAAAGGGAAGCAACTTTTCTTAATAAAAGAAACGTCGCACAGGCACGAGAAAGCCACAATTTAATAAATTAGGTACAAAACTTTTATCGATATTTAATAATCACGGTATTTTATATTCTTTTCCAAGATCATGTCAATTGCTATTCCATAATATTACATTATTTCTTATTATTGAATCATTTTTCAACGTTAAGAACCAATGAATGATATTAATAGACGTTATATTCACCATATATTCTGAACTGTGATAATGATGTAGACAAGGTTACCAACCACTATCAACACGTATTGCGAATATAACGTCTATGAATATCGTAATATTGTTGTAATATAAACACATTCATTGGTTCTCAACGTTGAAAAATGAATATATAATAATAAGTAATGTATATTATCGAATAACAATTGACTTGGTCTTGGAAAAAATTATAAAATACCGTTATTATGATGTAATACCCATAACCTCAAACTTTTGTACCTATTTTATTAAATTGTGGGTTTCTCATGCCTGTACGACGTTTTTCTTATTAAGAAAAGTTGTTTTTTCTTTTAGTTATCTCTACTTTAAAGAAGGAATTTTTGAAAATCGAAGCGACGTCCCTATTCTAGACTTTTTTTCCTGTTGTTACTTAATTAAAGATTGTAAATAACTTTTTATCATAGGAATGAAATAATTCTTTTTCTCAATGAAAATGTACTCAATAAATGAAGATTATTGATATTACGGCCAATATTTCTCTCAGTGTAGTAAGGGTTTTATTTAATAGTGAGGTCTGGTCTTGCGTCTAGTAGTTCTTAGAACTTTATTATGCAGAAAAAATAGATTTTCAGATGTCAGATGTATAATATATTTTCATTTTTCTAAACATTAAATAACCTCTACTTTCTATTTATAAAGACGCCTATGTCTATTTATTTAGTCCTAGTTCAAATTCTGTGATAAACTTGTCTAAAGATTCTTTTGTAGCCTCTACAAAAATTTCATAACAAATGTTCAACATCTTCGTCTAGATTTTTATTTAGCGAAATGGTGCGTTTTCAAAGTCTTTATTCAGTACAATTTTTGTGTAACTAAATTCATCCAAGTCAGTATAAGGGCATGCATGCTTGGTTTTCTGATAATTACTTACTTCAAATATTTAGTTATAGTAGTATCAAATTATAGGAAATTTACTTTTCAATTGTTCCGGTTCGTTAAGCGTACTTCGTCACGCCCATCGAACCGCAGAAATATACTAATAATAATAATATGCCTGTTAACTAATAGGGCAGGCCAAATTAATACCAATGAGTAAATATTGTTCCAATGAAAGACAAACACTTGTTTAGTGCAAAATTGAAGAATACTATTCAACTATTAAAAATAAATGAATGCATTTTTCATATAAAACCGCTCTCCAATGATTACTATGCATTTTTCAATATTGGATAATTTTCCCTGCTAACTGGAACTCTATTTATTGAATGGATTTTTAATAACGTTTTTGCTAATGCTCTTAACGACATACAATTAAATCTGCTTCTATAACTCCGTCGTTAAGTGAGGGCTATATAAGTATATGTCAGAACAGGTTTTATAGCGCCCTCTAGTATGATATAATTTTAAGAAGATTCTCGCTTCGTAGGTTTGTGAACTTGGTCATAAGTCATAACGAATGATCCGTAAATGAGTTTGTGATTAAGTGAGGAGTACAACTACCATAATTTACATTGCATCTGCTTCTCTCTGCTAAATGATATGATATGATAAATAAAACAAATAAGAAAAGGTAAGAGAAACATTATTAATTGATATTAAAAAAAACTCTAAATTAAGCAGTAGTTTTGTTTCTCTTCAGTTTTTTTTTACATACTATATGATACGGTTCTACTAGTTTGCAGAACAGTTTGCCGGTGAGAGAACACAAAAGAGGCATTTGGTTATTTTAAAATAG
>JARFOC010000351.1:864117-885534 GCA_031763485.1 Osmoderma eremita | reverse complement strand
AACGCATCATTCAATTGCTTTTTTCTCAATTGCACCTTAATCAACACTGAAAACACTGAATCATTGCTAATTTAACCTAGCATTAATAATAAGAAAGTTAGCAATAGTGCCCCGAAATTTTTGAACACCCTGTATATCTAACAATTGAGAAATATGTAAACTTTGCCTAACCCTCATAATTGCGTAAAATACAATTTATATTGCTAACAATAAGGTCAATCTGGGGCTTCCAAGTCAATTTCTCATCCATATATACAGCGAGGAATCTCGTAGAGATGACGTAACGCATGTTGGTCCTTGCTAAGGTGAAATTCAGTACATTAGTTTTTTCCTCATTCAATATAAGATTGTATTTTCCACACCATAGCTCCATTTGTAATATAGCTGTTTTAACGTTTAGTTTGTGCTCCTCTACGTTATTGGGAGCAACAATTATAGAGCTGTCGTCAGCATAATTAACTGGGTGTCCTTGAGTTATATGATGTTTGAGATCATTAATCAAGATAAGGAACAATAATGGCCCGAGGGTAGATCCGTGGACAACTCCCATATCAATCGGCCGTTGCTCAGTTTTTACCCCATTTACAGAGATATACAGCTTTCTGTCTGATAGGAAGGAAATAACTAGGTCGCATATACTGCCACGAATACCAACTGCAATAAGTTTCTCTTGGAGAAAATCTCTGCGAATGGTGTCAAATGCTCGCGAAAGGTCAAAAAATTGATCGCTCACTAAGTTGCCATCTTCAAGCAAATCATACAATTCTTGCGTGAAACTAGTAGTCACAGTTTCACAGGAGTAGTTAGGCCTACAACCATGTTGGCTGTCATGCAGTATATCGAATTTCTTCAGAAAACTATATATCCGCAACGCTATGAGCTTTTCAAGGATCTTAGAAAAAAACACTTAAACAGGAAATTGGGCGGTAGTTTTCGATGCTTGTACTATCCCCTTTCTTGAACACTCTAGCCAATTTCAGCTGGTTTGGAAACACACCTCTTTTAAACATTAACTTTGCCAAATATGTCAGTGGTTCCAGTATATGCGGGGCAACATGACAAGTATGCTGATGGAATCGGGTCCACTAGAATGCTTACATTTCATGTTCGCTATCACCTTGCCAGATGTCATCCTTGTGGATGCATCCAACGAAAAGTAATTGCGGATGAATCTTATCAATATTATCTACACCGACCCGATAGAGTACCCTGAAAATGCTCATTCACCTTTATATCCGTGTTGGTGGCATAGTACTCGGCAAAGACGTCAGCCACACTCCGAGGATCGTCAACCTCACTGCTTTTGAGTTCTATGAATACCCTAGTTTTTTTTTGTTCCCCAAATGTTCATTTACACATTTCTATAACTCCTGACTTTTATTTCTTGAAATCGCTAACTTATTTGAATAGCATATCTTTTTTGTGTTAGTGATCAATTCTTGATGAACCTTCTTTTGTTGTTTGTATTGATCTAGGTAGATAGGGTTTCCAGACGCTGCAGCAACTTTAAGCATAAGTCTTAAATTCCTGCTCGATTGCCTGATCTTATTGGTGACCTATAGTGTCTTGTTTGTCTGACAGTTAGTTTTTTGTTTCAACAGGACAACATAACTCAAAATGTGAAATAAATGGACGAATTCATTAAAAGCCAATTCTACATTATCAATCATGATGATTGACTAGGGCTAACTTTTAGTTTGTCCACATTACTTTTAGATATGTATCTACGCATTTATTCTAATTGGAGACGCAATTGCAATAACCGCCGCATTCTAATAGACGCCGCAAGAACATAATGCCGAAAGGAATAAACGCCGCATCTCTCTGGGAAGTGCACACAATCAACATCAGAAGTTGGTAGGGGAATCCCCGTTAACCACATTCAGATTGAATTCCGTATGTGATGCTAATACGAAGTTTTTGTATCAAAACTAAGTTGTAATACAATTGTTTTGAGATGGATAGCAAAAGAGTAGAAATGAGGATTTGGTTTGATTCTAAATAAACGCCGCACTCTAATAAAGGCCGCACCTCTTTTAAACGCCGCAAAGATAGATGCCCTAAATGATTAACCGCCGGGGCGTTTATTAGAATAAATACAGTATTATAACTATTACATCCAAAGCGCGGATAGAGGGTGTAGGATCCACCAGAGACACCTCTCTTCGATGATATTACGGGGGTGATGTGACGGTAAAGTGCGTTTTCAATTAAAGGTTTATTTTAGGGTAAAAGGTATACTTTATTTTTTAACATAATTCCCTTCCGATTCTATACATTTAGCCCAGGCTGGTGTTTCTGGTGTTTAACGAATAAAAAGTGATAAGTAACTAATGCAAAGTTAACCAAAAAAATGCTGAAGATTTACCGGATGAAATTAGAAAAACTGCAAAAATTGTGAAATTCAATTTACTGCCTGTGAACTCTCGCAATGTTTATCAACAAGCATGCAGAGGTTTCCTTGATTTTTGTGAAAAAAAGTCAAGCTATATTCAGAAAAAGTGTTGCTGGTGTATTTTGCAGAATTATCAAAGAAAATTAAATCTTCTTCTTTATGAGGTATTTACTCAGTGTGGAAGACTACTTTGAACATCAATAAAAACATCGATGTGTTTAAATATCAAGAGCTTGTTGCTTTTTTAAAGCGCAGATCAAGCGGATATAAACCAAAAAACTCTAGGGTTTTAGAACAAAATAACATTGGAAAATTTCTCCAAAATGCCACTGAAGACGATTACTCGTGGAAAAAGGTAAGTTTTATAGTAAATGCTTGATTTATGAAAAAATCAGGTCCACAATATTGTTTTTGGTGGCATTGATATTTGGATTGGCATGAGCCTGCGGATGCGACGAACTGTTCAAGACAAAACTTGAAGATATTCAGGAAATTGTTGATTGCATTACAAATTTGGAATCATCAAGATTCTTTTCAAGTATTCAGCTGGAAGAAGCTTTAAACAATATATTGGTATCCATAAGTTTGGAAAAATGCCTGCAGAAATAGTTGAATATTTACAATTGCCGAATTCTAAGCAATACAATGGCCACTGTTTCAAGGAAACCTCAACAACATTGTTAGCGAACTTAGGAGGAGATATCACCATACTTAAAAGACGTGAGAGTTGGAAGTAAGTTTTTTTGTCAAGCGATATATGTTTCAATTAAAACTAATGTTTTATATTTTTGCTGGGTCTACTAGTGTGGCTGAAGGGTACATTGAAGGATCCGTGGCTAGCAAATCCAACATAAGTGTACAAAAATTTACAACCAGCATTCATTCAAGTTGCAGTTTTAAGATCTTCTACAACCACAAGCACAATTATTAACAGTAAACTGAAGGAAACTATTGAAACGAATATCGAACAACAAATGCCATAGGATATTAACAATTGTACTAATGTAAATATTAGCATTTATAATAAATAATAATTGTGTTTTGTTTTACATTTGGTATTATTTCCAAGACACTATAACTTACTTTATGAAGTATTACAGTTTTTTACTGCCTAGGCATTTTTTCACAGTTTTATGTTTTAAGCCTCATAATATTAATGTAACTTTTCTTCAGTTCCTTTGATGGTTTTTCCACGTAGAAAATAATGTTTAATCAACACACCAGATTCACACGACAAATAGTTTCCCAAGCAACACACAAATTTGCGTTATAGTTGAATAAACGCGTATCCAACCACATTTTGATATTTTTTCGGTTATAGTGTATAAACGTTAACCATCAACAAAGAAAGCAAACTGTAAGCTGTTTTGTGATTATTCGAGCCCCAATTTTTCATTACTGGGTAAAATTCGTCAGGAAAATGATTCAAAGATTCAAAACGAAGCTATTAATTAGGATCGTTTATAATTTGGGAGTTGTTGCAATTTAAAAGGTATGCCTCCTGCAGCTGTTCAAAAAGACTACAGATGTATGTGGTGCTGTTTTTTTATGGCTGGTAAAGAGTATTGGTATGATCTGCGGTGGCAAAATCCATCGTTGCGAATCGTAAACTCTCATTATACACCACTGCATAATTACATCGGATTAGCTTCTCCTCGAATTAGCTTCTCCAAAATGGTAATTTCATCAGTCATGTAGTACCCTATTTGAACATTTTGTGCCAAAGATAGATCATCTAGAGGTGTATTGTATTTGTCGGTTCATAAAACACTACTGAATACCATTTTATTAGTAAACCACCTGCAAAAGGCAGCTCTCCGAATAAGATCATTTCCCCTTAATGTCCCAGCAATGTGAAATTTATAGGGGGGAAGCTGTGTTTTTGTTTTAGGCATAGATACGTTAACTGGTGTTTGTATTTTCCCAGTCGAAATATTTTTATTAGCCGCCACACAAGCTAATGTTAGTACATCATCTTCACCTACCACATTTCAGTTACGATTGGGTTTGTCTAAGCATCCACAATGCTGTATATTTATGTCCAGCTTCTTAAAAATTTTAGTACCCGGTTATTTTCTTTCTCCAAAGTGGTCACAGTATGTTTATATAGCAAGACGTGAATTTTTGTAATATTTGATGTATGTACAAAACATATGGTGTTGTTCGTTTTATTATTGTTTAATATTATAATCATACCAACCAGCCTACTATTGAAAATTAAAAGTATCAATTCTTTTATTTTTTATTCGGATACAGGTTGTGATACATTTTTGAAAAGAGAAAGAGAAGTCCTACTTAACTGTGTGAAAATCAAATATGACGTCCATTTAGAATAAGAAAGTTGCTACTGATATCTTTGAGGCCATCTTGAATTTCATTTTGACATCAGTTATAAGTATGTCTAATTAAACCAACTACTACTTACTTACTTGATGTCATCCTCCTGATTCTATTATTCGTCCCTTCTACTACGACCGCTAGGCTCTATTATAGAGCGGATACCATCCTATAGTTCATCAAACAAGGCCCGTGAGGTAGCTCAGAATCTTATTCAATGAGGAATTCTTCAGACCAGCTAGGGAATACTCCATCTTTGGGAAGGGGATCTTCCCAAAGATGGAGTATCTAATTCGGGCGCCTGGAGAACCACGGCACATAACGTAGTTTACTGTTTCTACAGTCGGCATTCGGTTTTCTCGATAACCCGATTCTGTGTAGGTGTCTTCTGAGTCTGCAGTGACCTGTAAACACAGAAGTAATTATTTTGATCCTTTTACGGTCAAGTTTTAGTAATTCTTCGTGGGTGGGATGCACTCTTTCGCATGTATCAAACCAGGAGAATTGCTCCAAAATTGGAGTAGGTACCTTCTATGTTAGCCAGAAGCTAATTTGTTGTTTGGCTATCGAAGTTGATATGCCAATTGCCGGTTCTGGACCCTGGGAGCACCCCGCGACACCCTTTTTTGCAGGGGTGTCGCCTATTTCATTGCCTTGAATAAGGGAGTGATCCGGGCCTCAGGTTAGGGTTAATTTATTAGACGTCCCTAGTGTATTTATGGTTTAGCAGCTCCAGATCAGTTTAGAGTGGCACTAAACCAACTAACTTTCATATGAAATAGTTTTCCATCTCTTATGTGATTCCGAAGATATTTAAAAGAATTGCAATTCTCAGGTTTTTTTTTCAGATACTTTCTAAACTGTAATTAAAATTTTTCAAGGAATTTGAATCAGCATCATTAAAAACTGCACAAATTTGGTGATTTAAGCAAGTCTCTATGTTTAATAATAATAAAATATCCCATGGTAACCTTCTCTATTTGAGACACCTGTATATACAATATATAAAAGTACAAATATATAGTTCAGTGTATAAATTTACCAAATTACTCGAATAATAGTATATACTACGCACTTATATTTAAGAAAAAATGTAAGTAATATACTAAAACAGATAATTTTACTGTGATTAAGTATTTCACTTGTATAATTATGCGGCTAACACTGATAATGCAGGCGGAAAATCCAGAATTTTTAAATAAAAATAAAATTGATTACAAAACACTTTATACATAGTTATTATACATAACTACATACGATATATTTATATCTAATGAGTTCCTTACACTTCTCTTTCTCCCTAACGCAATCCTTTAATTATCAATAATTACGGTAGACAACACAAAATGTATGTAGTTAATAATAAGTGAAACTTTGTTCTTGATCGTCGCCTATGAATTATTAAGAACTAGTCGTCCAATTTATGCTACGTAAACGGCGGTTTATATTCTAATATATCATCGCCGGCAGCATATTGGTAAGTACCATTATTATTATTGTCATTAATAGCCGGTAAAGTTAACCGAGTCAAGCAGGATTGTGTAAGTTCAGTTCGTAAATACGATGGGGGAAACAAAATGAGACAGCTTACATGTAGGTAGAAATATACATATATCACACACAAATGCCTTGCCTATATGTGTTTCTATGTCTTTACATATAAAAAGAATGATAATTTGGATGAAATTTGAATTTGTAATCACTTGTTTGCTCAGGTCTTTATCAACGGGTCCCCATTAGACGTTTACTTTATAGTCATGTTAATGAGTTCAAATTATTTTCACAGGAGCGTTCGACAATTTTGGTCTATACGCACACACATATACACGTATTGTATTGTATGTACAGTGTACATACATAAAACACGCGGTGAGAGGTACTTGAGACAGAGATGCACTGACTGGCCGAGTGGCTGGCTACTAGAGAAGTAGTTACGCACCTAGCTTTCACTACCATTGCCATTATTGAATATTTTAAGGCCGTTTGTATGTCTTTTTAATAACCGACGACAATAAGTAACAAAAGCGCTCACAATGCGGACCCATTGATATTCTAATTAATGTAGGGATAGTAAACATCTTGATAGTATAAAAGCATAGATACCTGCGAGGTATTTCAAAAAAAAAAATTAGAGTATTTTTAATGGTAAGTAATTAGTTTTCAAATTTTACCGCACTTGTTTCTGGATTTCAAAACAATCAATGACAAAAACACATTTCTCCCGTAAACCGTTCCCTTCTCGTTTCGCATAATGTTGTGTACATTTAACTCTAAAATGTGAAGAGATGCCTCAATTTCTAAGATTTCGGATTTCTAAATTGCTCATTTTATCCAGAGATTCTCACAGTAATAGATGGCGGTAAATTAGTTTCAAATTCTTCTAACAGACATTGTGCTATTTCTTTGATTATAAAAGAAAGTGAAACTTATTAAGATGTAATATTAGTAATTACCAAAAATTAAAACCAACCACTATAGTGGATTTAAATCATTGTTTTCAGCTTAAAGTTTTAGTTTCCTAGTTCATCGCCTTTAAGTTTTCCATTGACAATAGATAGATATAAGACAAAATTAAATTACGTCATACAAATCGTTAAATACAATGGTTTTCAGAAGGACATGATATACAAGCTCGTAAAGAACACAAACATAAATTGTTGATTAAAGACGGTGCAACGGGGGTACCTCAAAGATATCAAGGCAGTCAATTTGTTAAACTACCTTTTCATAAGTCGACTAGAAAAAAATCCAGACTTTCAAATACCACAATTTACGCATGGCGAACAAAACAAATAATTCTTTAAATCACCTTTTAGGAAACCCCAAAGATAAAATTGAGGTACATGAGAATTCAGCAATTTATAAAATATATATACAGGCTGATTCATTTTCGACCCTCACCATTGGGAACTAGCCTATTATTGGAGATAGAGAGTAGGTTTAAATTTGCAAAATTTTGTGTTTATTATGGAAGAAAAAATAAGCCTGTGACAATTGACGTTCGAGATTTTTTTTAAACAAAAAAAAAACATTTTCTTTTCTATTAGCTCTAGCACTTTTAGTCGGCCGTGCAGAGAAAAACTAAAAACACATTCTCAGGGTCACTTTTTATCTTCTATCTAATGGTGTACTCCAAATTTTTATATGACGTTTCGATTCCTTCTGGCCATCATGAACTTTCTTATTTCTTACCGGCGCCATATTGGATTTTAACACCGCCAAAAAGAGTTTCTTTTTCTGATTTCAACCATGTATAACATGTTGAAAGAAGCTTTGATATTATGATTTTATTGACCAAGAATATATTTATATATTAAATATTAATATTAATCGAAACGTCACATAAAAATTTCGAGTACAATATTAGATAGAAGATCAAAAGTGACCCTGAGAATGTGTGTTTAGTTTTTCTCTGCAAGGCCGAATAAAAGTGCTAGAGGTAAAAGAAGAAAATGTTTTTTTTTGTTTTTAAATAAAATCTCGAACGTCATTTGTCACAGGCTTATTTTCTCTTCGGATTCATAACAAACACAAAATTTAGCAACTTTGCCAAACTTAAACCTATCCTTTATCTCCAATAATAAGCGAGATCCCCATGGTGAGGCTCGAAAATGAATCAGCCTGTATGTGACACATACACACAGCACAGGCTTCCACCCCAAAGAATCAACTTGTAAATGTGTATTCCTTACTAATACGTTGCCTAATGCGATTTTAGCATCAAGAGAGGGGTAAGAAATTTAAATATTTGATATATACAAAAAAAGTTTTACATTCCAAATAGCAACTCCGCTCCGACTACGCTACTACATTGTGGCCTCCCCGTGTATATGCGGTGTATAGACAATCGACGTAGTGTCCTCCAGCGGTGTTGCTGTCGTATCGTATACAATGTTTTACTTAGGCTTGCTTATTTGATAGGAATATAATACAACCGCTTATGTGTACTTTGACGTAACTGAATGGTTTGAAAAAGGAAATAACTTCTGAGAAAATATGAGTTATAAGTATTAAAACAAAATACGCATTCCTTAATCATTTTTGTATGGGATTATTTTTATGATTATTTTTGAAAAGTGCGCATAGTTTTTTATCACTGGTTCTCGTAAATTTAACACTAACATACCTTTTGACAATTCTCTCTGACGAAATATTACATAAGGTTTTAAATGAGGACTCAACCCCTCGCGCAATTTCATTTTCTTTCCAAGTATTGACCCTCTTCGATCAAATGTTGACGAATTTCAGCGATTTTATACGGAAATCCTTCAATATTCAATATTCAGGGTTTTGGTTTCCGTAGATAGCTTTATGTTACTTCTACCGGTTTATTTAGAAGCTGGAAATTATATATTTTTAAGATTTTTTTAAGCCATTAGCAATATTGCTTACGCTAACTGAAAATTAATGTATAAAAAAATGTTGATTTGTCGCCTTTGTAATATGACATAAATATTACCGTCACTTTTGCAATATGTAACGCAATCGTAATACCCTTCAAATGCGAAAATGTATTTACAATTTTTAAAACCTTCCTGGGAATTTTCAAAAGCCGAAAAGATATTTTTTTGTTTTAAATTACAAGTAATTTTATTTTCAAGATCATTATGAAATTCATGGGAGTTCTAGTGAGGTCAAATAAGAGTATGTAACCCATACACAATTGTAAGAAAATAGGGCCACAATTTAACTTAAGCGACACGGTTAACGGTTAAATGTTTTGCTGAGTTAGATACTATAGTATTATTATTATTTTTATATCACATGTTAGTAATGTCGATTATGTTTCTTTTGCTAGCTTCTATCCATACAAATATGTATTTGCTTTTGGTTTGAATGGAATGAACAACGGCTGCGCAATCAAAGGCAGCTACGCATTTGTTAAAGAAAAACATCACGGTATTAGACATAATTATCACGAGTTGAATTATGTACAATATACAATGAATTATTGGCTCACCCAATTATTTACTAGAATATTCAATAACGTAAAGGAGGAAGAAATGGTCATTCTCGAAATATTTATACACCTATACACACGGAAAGCAAATAATAAAAATCACTAACTCATCTTTCAAATTGAATATTTTTTTATTCTTGAAGCCCAAAAATGCAACTAAATAAATTATTTATTGGAAATAAAGCTAGACGCATACAGAAGTGATATAATACGCAATCACGAGAATGTAATATATCGTTGACATATCAGGGGCATGTATGTATGTATGTATGTGTACAGTTTTCAATCTTTTGAGTTTTGAACATACCAACTTTTGGGTGGTTTTCTTGCGATATATTTTCCCACTGCCAAGAGATTATTGTTATCTAAACAAAATCGTAGTCTATATACCAGTGTATCGACTGTCACTGATTATATATTTAGTACATATTTCTGTTATATTTGCGAGAGCAAGCGATTTAAAGAAACTAAGCACAATTTGTAATTTTACATAAAATACTTCTTCCATCACCGATACCATAGTATCGGTAGCAACTTTTGTTCTAATAATTTTATGTTGTAGATATGGCGGCGAGTACTCCCGGCAACTTTCCTTCGCTGTATAAATGTATTTACTGGTCGCGCCATCTGAGAAAACCTCGCTCAACTATAGTGTATAACTGTATATGTATATGTTGAAACTGGCCTCCATACAAAAAATTGTCAAACGCTTCATATGCGAATAATATTTTGGTGGAGACACTGGGCAACGTTGAAAGAAAAAAAGAACTGTGATTATGTGTGGACGAAACAATTATTTTAATTACGCAAATATAACGTCGCTAGATATGGAACGTTCGTTTTCTGCATATAAACACGCTGCCCTTACCCCGCTTTATTTCTGACTATTTATTTTATGTGGAAATTTCTATGGGCGCGCCACTGGCTGTTGAGCAACTGTACTCACTAATGAGGCAAGGGTGTTTTAGTTTTAATATATTATCAAATTTGCAAGTAGCAAATGAAGTGCAATCGGCTATTTGGTTGATTTTTGTTAATATTCCTATATTTTTTGGAAAACAAAAACCTTAAGCACAGTTTATAGTAATTTTAGCTATTAGCTATTGGAAGTTAATTTCATTTGCAATTCCGCAGTGGTACATTGGTTGGCATTGCCTTCTACTTTTTAAATCTTGCCTTACCAAAAAGTAAACTGTTACGTTAAAGATTAGGCAAGGGCAAATACAATTCAGGAGAGGCAGTGATTCTCCTGGCTTTTCGCACTTCATTTAGCTATAGACAATTTCCTGCCATAGTGACCACTTAGTTTAAACCTTACTCTTAGTGTTTGTTCAACTCGAATTTCAAAAGAATTTTATTTGGAAAGGTATTTTTTTAATATTAACTGTGCTTCCTAGTTATTAATAACCATATTATTTTAATTGAATATCATGTGGTTCAAATTTTATAAAATCCACGCAGGTAGGTAGGTATTGGACTTATAATCAGAGCTTTTCACTTTGTCTTTGGCCAATTTTCTATTACATCTCTTGTTCAAGTTCAAAGTCAAAATTTTTAAAAACCTTTGCACTTCGCACTCCTTTATTGGATCACGACACATTTAGAACCAACCTGTGTGCTGTCGAAATTCCGTACAATGAAAATAAATCTTAAATGGGCGAGTGTTCTCAATACTGCACACGTATCGTGCATTTTCATTGCCGAATGCCCTCCCGTACATTACCATCAGAAACTGAATACACGAATAAAATAACTTTTTTTTTGTGTAATTTACAACATAGTAAAATTATGCCGTGAAGACTGTTTCAATACAATCCGAACATGAAGCGGGATTGTGTGGCGTGTTTCAAATGCAAATTCGTCTTGCATCGGGCCACCGCTTGGCCTTCGTTCCTGGAAGCCGGGCAATTAAACTTTAAAGATAAACTAACTGTTCAACAGTTTGACCATTGTAACGACACGGCAAGACCCTTTCCCCAATTTTAATCCCTCACGTTCGCACTGACGCAGCATTACCACCGGCCGCCGAAAAGATTATCATACAAAGTGTCGTTTTCGCCTCAATTGTCGTACGCTATTATTTGGTAGCGCTCACACACATACGTTGCGTATTCCGAGTATTTAGTGTTTATAGATGACCGACTGACATGCATATCGGCTGTTTTATACGTTACACACTCCGATAGGTATACATACATATATGAATATAATAATGTGAACGTTCGCAATTAACGACGGGTGAAACAGATTTGAATGTCTAATAAGCGAACACAACACGTTAGAAAAATGAACTTGTTGGGATATGTAAATTGGAATTCTTTAAACGCAGTAGTTTGTAGTGTATCTTTCCAAGTTGTCGGCTAGAGCTCGGAACTGATCAAGCGAGATGCAATGGTTAATGTTCGAACACGTCTTGACGTGTTAAGACTTGCATTTCCCATTCCTAGATAGCATCTCTTGTTATTTCAGTTGTCGGCTAGAGCTCGGTGAGTGAACATATACGCCAAAGTTGTTAACGTTTTAAGTGTTGCGTTCAAGCTATGGTAGTGAAACCGCGAGCATTTGATCACCTGTAAAAATGCCAAGGAAATGTGTAAATCACCCGAACACTTCTTGCTACATTAGCGGCGAATTGACATTTAAATATCAAAAACGGTCTTTCACACCTCTGCTTAAAAAGTGCTATGAGCAATATTTCAAGTGTAAAGCAAGTGATGAAGGCAAAAGCTGGGTTCCCCACATTTACTGTGCTACGTGTCTCAGACTTCTTACAGCGTAGGCAAAAGGTAAACGACATGCCATTGCTATTCCAATGATTTGGAGGGAACCATAAGATCATATTACCGATTGCTATTCTTGTCTAACAAGTATAAGTGGTATGACTTCTAAATCCAAACATACTGTGAAATATTCTAATATTCCATCTGCACTGAGACCAGTACCTCACAGTCCAGAAATTACCTGAGCCTAAACCTCCACAAAACATGACACTAAGCGACGATGAAAGTGCTGATGATACCACGGCAAATGGAGCCCTGCTATGTTGACAGATTATTGCTGTGCGCTGAAGAGAGATGTTTCTGAGGCAAAGTGCAGCCGAAAGTTATATATCAGCACATTTTCCAAGTAAATATATCACTGTGCACGTCATTTTTTCATGTTTTATACACATATTATAATACATACTTTCACAAAACTTCGTTGCTTTGTCACTCTGAAACCCTGCCTGATAGAAAAATTCTGCAAACAGATATGAAATAAGTGTAAAAAGTACTATGAAGTTCACCCGGTTACCTCGTGGGACAAAATAAATCTGATATTTTGTTGGCCAGTGTTATTTATTTAACCTAACACCCTTGGTTATTTGGGTATGAAATAATTTGGCAGCAATAACTGACTTAAACAGATATGTGATAAAAGTTAAATCCAATAAAAGTGGATTTTTTTCAGGCACGAAAATATACAAAGTTTGTTAATAAGTTTAGTCTCCCATACACATACTTTTGCATTATAGTTTAATAAACGTGTATTCAACCATATTTTGTTTTTTTTTTGTTATATATATTTAACAAAAGTTCATCATCCACGTAAATATGTATATGATACGCTAATCTGTTTCGACTACAGTGAAAATTTTACTATTTTTGCATCACTCGTATCAAGCAAAAATATACTTTTGTTAACTTGTACTATTAACCACCAAAAATCATCCATATATCAGGTAACCAAATAAGTTCATGCGGTTTTTGATGGTAAAATATAAATATTTATTATGAAACAATAATACACTATTATGCACCGAAGCAATTACCATCACACTCAACGACCTTTTGGCGACGTGGCCCCAATTCTTTTGTGCCGGTATTGCAGAACCCTACGAGTTTTGAACCAAAAAATTGACGAACTGCATTTATTACATCAACTCGAGTTTTGAACTGTCTATGCTTCATACAGTTGTCAAGAAACAAAGAAAGGTGATAATCACTTGGCGAAATGTCGGGAGAATATGGAGAACGTTAAATCAATCCATCTTCTCTTTGGTCTTCCAAAAGGTTTGTGCTCTGTGGGTTCATAAAGGTGTGCTTATTTAGACAGTATTCTCTGTAGATGTAACCATTTATGTACTTCTACATTGTTCAGTATTCATATATATAGTTGAGTGTGGGCTTCCAAGACCGTAGTACATTACAGAAATGTTTTTCGGGGGTTGTTGTAAATATTACAACGCGACAACATATAAATACTTGACGTTTGGCTGAACATGCTCTCAGACACCCGGAAAACATTTTTACAATATACCACGGTCGGGAAAACCTACACTCAACTATCGCACACATCTACGGGGAAGGAAACCTACTTGACGACCAGGACACTGACAGACTACGAAAGAAAAAGAGTCAATTGCTTGCCTCATTGCCTTTTCTACGACGCTTTCGAGGCCAAAGTGTAACACTGACCTCCATCAAGATACGGTATTATCTAGTACCTACAGCTGCCATGAAGATAATACAAAATACGGAGAATGCGTTAGCAAGCACGAGAGTTCGCCACACATATCATCAATTGAACCTGATGCACAGTCTACAGTTAGAGCTGAATCAAACACTGAACAAAGAATTATGTAGAACCATCGACAGAATCAGTTACGAACACTCAGAATATCACTTCAACGTAACGACACAAAACACATGAAGAAATTGGACAAACTAAATACAAAACACAAAGACACAGTCAAAATGAGACATCCATAAAACGGAGATTAATTAATTTATCGAAGGTATAACTGACTAACGACCAGACTACTTTTATTTTTTTCTTCTAAGAACGTCGTAAAGACGTTGGAAATTGTAAGTAGACTAAGTCTACCTAACAATATTTCGCTAATATCTAAACTTAGTGTTCGATAGATGAACGCGCACTGACGAACTCAACATTACACTAATCACATTTTCATGTGATGGTCATACACTTGGGATAACCCTTAGGCACTTTCATTGTCACTACACTGATTCGAACGGTTTTAGTCTTCTTAGCCGCCGAACAAACCCGTTGTTGTCGAGTAGCGAAATTACTTCAAGATTTTCGTGAGTTCCAGCCTCTTGCGGTGTTTGCCTGTAAATCTCTTTGTCTCATCTTCAACCAAAGGTATCATGAGGTATCGATTAATGTCAACGTTGCGGATGTACCACACCGCATTGACGATGCTACCCTGTTATGGAATGTCTGAATGACTTTTATGTTTGATTTCTTGGTGCAACCTCAAAGTTGGATGTCGTAAGTTCACACGGGCTTAAGTATTTGCTTACCAGATTACTGTACCAGCCGGCACTGAACTTGACAGTTGAACATGCTATCATAGCAGGGGAAGTTAAAGAGATAGTCGGATCCATTACAAAGCCAAGCCCGTAGCGAAGAACATCACTAAAGCCGTGAGGAGAGCACTTGAATGCATACGTAAAAATGAAGATATGATCGTTACACGCACCTACAAAGGTAATGCTACGGTGATAATGAACCGAGAGGACTACAACCCAACGATAAAAACATTACTGAACTCGGATCCCTACAAAAAAAAACTGAAAAAGGACCCAACGTCGCGGATGGAATGAGAAATAAGGAAGGCCATTAATAACTCATCGATTTCGAAGGAAGAGCAAGCAGGGATACTACCATCGGAAAGCCGGCTCTCACAACTTTACGGATTACCAAAGATACATAAAACTGGCATTGCTCTAAGACCTATCGTCAGTACTTGTGGTTCATCCTTCTACGAGTTAGCCAAATGAACCGCGAAACAATTGGAGACATTGGAGGGCAGGCTGACTGCTACCTGAAGAACTCCGAACATTTCACCGAGATACTCCAACGTCACAAAATATCCAAGAAAGATACATTAGTGAGCTTCGTTGTCTAATCACCGTTCAGCAACGCGCTTGTAGAAGAACCATTGGAAATTATCAAACTACAGCTAGCACCGCAGACTACGGGAAGATCTAATTAACATAGCAAAACTTCGTCTCACTACGATTTATTCCCTATGGAACGGCGAGTTCTATGAACAAAAGAGCCTTGGGTTGAGGGGTTCGCCTCTATCACCAATAATCGCGAACATCTTTATTGAGGAAGCCATCAATTCGAGAAGGAGGAGGTCTAGTTGCTGGTATAGATATGTGAACTATAGCTTTGTGATAGGTTACACGGATCGGAACCGTTGAAAGAGTTCCCGCAACCCCGACAGTATACAAATACTGAGTTTACCATGGAGATCGAAGAAAAAAGCATTTTTTCCATGCGTGTACGTATTGGTTAAACGCATCGACAATGAAGAATTGGGACACTGTGTAGTCCGAGAGGGAACGCATATAGATCGATATCTACATGCAACGCTTCACCACCATCCACAACAGAGAGATGAGATCCCTCATAGACAGTCTATTAAGAAAAGCGTAGAAGGTCAAGACGAAAAATACAAGCATGAGGAAATCCGACACTGCCAACGTGCTCTCTAAAAGAATGTGTATAATGCCAAAGACATACGAAAGCCACCAGGACAGAGAAGGAACGAAGACCAACAAAAACCGAGAGGGAGTCAAAATCTACCAGGAGTCACGGACAGATTGCAAAGACTTTAGGAGGGAGGTATATCACCACACCGTTCAACACACTAAAGAAAATGGAACAACTGCTTCTACCTACTAAGGATATACATGCATCAACAGGGAGACCACCGCATAAATTACAACGATGTACTGGTATTAGCCAAGACAACTTCAATCACCGGGATGGATACCAGATCAGCAATGCTTGGAAACTGACACTGCGGCATCACCAGACCTCAAAGGATACAGCTCAATGGACCGGCACATTCACGGATCAACGGAGCGGAAGAGGAATGCATGTGACAAGGAGCAGGAGACGACAACATCGATACGTTTCATATACATTTTGCTTAAAAAATCAAAAGATATTTTTAAACCTTTATAAAATTTGATTGAATTTTTACGAAGAAAATGTGTTTACTTGCTAATACAAACCTTTTTATGGGAATAAAAAACCTTTATAATTCAGAAAACAACCTATGATAAATCGTTGAGGCATTCTCGATATACCATATTTTTTTATTAAAAAGTATGAGAATATCCAGTTTCTCCAAATAAAAATCACAAAATGAGTCGGATCGGATTTGAACATGTTAGGAAGGTATTTTAGTTCCTAACATCTTTCCCTACTGAACAATTATCATCATCAAATAGAATTGTGTGCATGTACAGTTCGGAAAGGCAAAATGTCCGGTTTAGTTGGCAATTTAAATTTTTCCCCAGCCAACTAAATACCATCTATGACGCTTAGAATATTGTTGGGATCTAACATTTTGCTTCCCCCTGAGTGTACGTGTGTATAAATAATACAAAGTATCGAAAATATGGTTAATTACTCCATTATAATATTCATTCCACTAAATTGGTCTTCTACTACTAACTATTAAAAGTCCTTTCTTGAGTGTATTGACTCTTCCCGCTAAATCTTTTACAAAAGCGCACGTTAGTATATTCAGAGAATTATGGTAAATATAGATGTTTACTGTGTGAGTAATTGGAATCTCATTCGTGGTTGCAGGTGTAATATCTTGGATACATTATGAAAAATCAAATAATAAAAAAGATTTTTATGTAAATGAAGTTTAATCATTTTAAAATGTATTCAGCTTACCTAACATTATTTTTTTATAAATAGATTTTAGGTTATTAACATAAATTACAGAGTTTATAAACATCCAGTATGTTTCATTTAGAGTTAAATCAAAATACACTCTAAATAGAGTCATTTACTCATTGAAGTAGTATAGAGAAAGCAAAATTGATTGTCCTGATTCTACACTAGGTACTTCCGATAACCGCATACCAATATTCCGATCTACTTGGACGCGTGGTTATCCATAGGCGTAGAATGTTTTTATATTGTATCACAAATATAAGCAGATAGTCAACCTACTATACACATTCGTCTAATATTACGGTAATAAAGAAATTGGCTTTTAAAGCAAATAGAGGGAAAGTTAAACATCACCCGCATGACAATAGCATATTTCGTTCAAAATCTACTACTTGGCGAAAAAACTGATTAACGACAGAGTAATAAAATGAATTTAGAAAATATATAATAAATAAATGAACAAAATGCAGGCATCAAACAATGAAGTGTATAAATAAATGAAAGCTATCTTGTATTTTATTTTGTCACAATATACAACGTATGAATAAAAGAAATTTTCTATTTTTTTTGAAATTGAAGCAAAATAACTGAAACGCACTTACTACGCACTTAAAAGATGTTCTAAATGTGTTCCAATGTTATTCAAACAAGCATCCACTCTTCTTTTCATATTATCGAATACATTAATTAACTGTTCAACAGTTAAGTGCTGCTCTTACAGCTTTCTTCAATTCGTCTAATATATGCTATTGATTACGATATATAACATTATTTAAGTGACCAAACAAAAAGTAGGAGGCCATTTTCCAAACCCAATAACACGATCATCATAAAATCGTCGAATGTATTCTCTCGTTTCATCTGTATGAGCACTAACATTGTCGTGTTCAAAATACCCTGCTCTCAATTCATCTTCTTCCACAAACTTTTTAGTAGGATATTACGATATAGATTTTGAGTAATAGTTTCTTGAAAGAAAATCGGACCAATGCCCAATAACCATACTCCTATTTTTATAGAATGCAATGGTGTTCAGCGAAACCCTTGCAGGCAATCATATCCCAAAATTCTGTGAATTTATATGACCGCCTAAATAAATTCATGGTTCTGAGAAGAAGGTTATATTCAACATGCCATCCTGAAATTTTAGTTAAACTATTGGCAGTACTCAATTCGTCTTCCAAAATCGAATGGGAGCAACTTTTGCACAACAGGCACCTTGCAATGAAATAATACAATTTCCGTTTAACAATGGTAGTTACCAGGCGCGGCTGATGATGACGTTTTGGAGGAGGTGTTCCTAAGATGAATTTAGGGATCGCTAACATGACCTTTCCTCAATACTTCACACTTTATGTAAGCAAGTTTTAAACTAAATACGAGGACCGGTTGCTAAGGTACGTTTGCGCGACACACGGCCTACGTCGCTCCGATCAGGTTGAAACTTGCACGTATTTTAGATGTGCATATGTACTCTATAGCTATTGTCATTGCCTTAGGTTCGGTAAAACGTGTGCAGCGATAGCCGCACAATGTCAGTTCCGATCGAAACATACTCCAAGCTTGAAATGCGAGCGGTCATTCGTTTTTGCATGCAAATAAAGAAACACCTACCGAAATTCATCAAAAAGTACTGAAGACTCGCGATGAAGGTGTTATGAGTCGAAAACAAGTTAGTGTTTGGTGTTACTTACTTACTTGGGGAAGTGATGCCATCCGCTGGGTCGTCGCTCACTCGTTCCACCTCGGCCGCTTGGTCCTATTGTGGAGCGGATGACATCCTAGAGTTCCAGCAAGTCCAGGCCCTTGAGGTAGCTCAGAATCTTGTATGAGGACTTTTCAGGTCAACTAGGGTAGTAATGCCCCTTCCAAAAATGAAGACCGAACAGTGGCACTTAACGTACTGTTTCTTCATCCTCCATGCAGTCGGCATGTGGTTTCTTCTGATAATCCGATTCTGTGTAGGTATTTCCTGAGTTTGCAGTGACCCATAAACACAGAAGTGATTATTTTGATCCTTTTGCGATCAAATTTTAGTAATTCTCCGGTTTTGACATGATTGGGAGAAATACACTCCTTCGCATGTACCAAACCAGGAGAACTGCTCCAAAATTGGAGTACTTTCTGTTTTAACCAGAACCAATTTCGTCGTTTGGCTATCGAAATTGATATGCCAATTGCCGGTTCTGGACCCCGGAAACCATCCGCAGCAAGGATGTCAGCTACCTCATTAGCTTGAATGAGGGAGTGACCCGGGACCCAGATTAGGGTTAGTTTATTGAACGTCCCTATTATGTTCAGGATACTTTTAAAACTCCAGATCAGTTTAGAGTGGCATTTGTTCGCCTCCAATACTTTCAAAGCAGCCTGAATATCGCTGTAAGTTTTTATTGATTTGTGCTTGAGGTTTTTGTTCAAAATCTCTCTTGCGCACATCTCAATGGTGTAGACTTGAGCCTGGAAAATTGCTGCATATTGCCCGAGGTTGTAGTGTTTTCCAACTCTCGGGTTGCTGCAAAATATTCCTGCGCCGACGCCCTGCTGTGTTTTCGACCCGTCCGTAAACCAGCAGCTGTCTGCTTGCGTCAGTTTATTTTCGTTACCTCTCCAGTAGTGTTTGATGTAAACAGTTCAAATGTGGACGCACAGCTCTGAACGATGATCCCGAAGGTGTGCGAAAAAAACCATCAACAACGTCCAAGTCCAAGTCCAGACCTGGCTCTTCTGATTTTTATTTGTTTGGGCGATTGAAAGCTCATTTGTCGGGGAAAAGGTTTGAAGACGACGACGAAGTTCAAGAGGAAGTACGGCAGTATTTTACAAATTTGGATCACACCTTTTACGAAGAGGGGATCACAGAAGCTTGTGCCTCGCTGGGATCAGTGCCTTAACATTGGCGGCGATTATGTTGAAAAGTAGCTAACAGTTCACGCTTTTACTTATTGTATGTTTGTTTTCTATAAATAAAGTAGTCTGGCTCTAATTCACAAATGTACCTTAGTAATCGAACATCTCTGGTACCTAGAATTAATTTCAGGTGCTTCCATTAAATAATTCCTATGATAAAAAGATCAATAGCAGTTTACTGAAAATGTAACAATTCATCTTTAAATTACATGTCGAAAGATTACAAATATTAACAGAATTGAAGACCCATATTCCCATTCGATGATGAAATAAACAGTCGCCGATGAGTACCCTTAACAAGGTCAATATTTCTATGTACGTGTATGTGTCAATTTTAAGTACTCAAAACGCCAAAACAAGGGAATTCATCAACAGGGATATGTACAAATGTAGCAGGGAACATCATGCTTTTATAGGGTATTATTGAAAGTAATGAAGAATGTACTGTATTTATGAAATCAAAATTAATTACTTAAAAATTAAAATATTAAACCTCCAACTAGAGCAACAGAAACCAATTAATGTACCAACAAAAGGAGAAGTTAGTTGTATACCGAATGGTTCTGATCATACATATTATTTTGATACAGCAAGCAGTTTCACTAATATTGGCTTCCCATGTTAGCTATTGTTCAGAAGGTGCTGATGCACTTAGGTCATATTATAACGTGAGTGGCCTTATTTTTGTCCAGCTTTGGTGAAGAAACTGAATAAGTTACATTGGTATTAGATTTATAGATATTAAGAACTACATTATATCCATAAAATCAGTCGCCTTGTTAAATTAACTTCCAATTCTTGGGTTTGGGGGGCTGTACCCTGAAATCGATATGTCAAAACTAATCTGTTAAATATGTACCCACAAAAATAACGGATCTCTGTTGTAATAAATTACCAAAAAATTTTCTGAATTTTCCTCAGTAAGCTGCATTTTTTTTATTAGTAGAGCATCTTTCGATGTTATAATTTGTCAGCGGTGCAATGCAGTGTCTAAGGCTTCGGTAACGGATTTGCATATTTCTGTAAAATACATCCCAACTAGCACAATAGGTATCTGGGAACGTAATTACGACTATTAAAATGACTTTGAAGTATCTCGCGACAT
>JARFOC010000351.1:843806-864017 GCA_031763485.1 Osmoderma eremita | reverse complement strand
CTAATACACTTTTGCCCTAATATGAATACTCAAAAAGTTGCGAGGGATTTTATTTTAATACGCGTAATACAGTTTTCTTGCATTCAAAATCGCAGTAGGCTTGGTTTGTCTCACATGAAAACAGGTATTGTTGACCAAGTACGAGTTCAACTGATTCTTTAATCCAGCCGTAGTTCGATTCAAGAATCAGTTGCACTCCTACTTGGTCAACAATACCTTCTATGCGTTAAAGACTTCTTGAATACCTAGCCATCAGTTTGTCTAATTTTGTATTGTATCTGTTTAAGTTAAAAATACCCCTTACCACCTTGTTGAGTAAAGAACTCTGTATATGCATTTCGGCAACTAAGTTGCCATCCTCAGCAGAAAACCACAAAGGAAAATAATGTGAGACACAGCACTCGAAGCTAATGGCGCTCGAAGAGTTGCATTGCTATCCGAATTCTTTACTCAACAAGGTGGTAAGGGGTATTTTTAACTTAACTGTAATTGTATTTTACATCTATATCTTAATTGTATTTTTTATTTTGACGGTACTCATACAACTGTGTAAATGCGTAATATTTAACCCTTACAATCATGAAAATTTCTTGTAGAAAATGAATTATACGAGCATTTCTTATTCGAAACGTTCTTTTATTATTATTAAAAATCTTGTTGTATTAAGAGTCAATAATTAAATAAGTTTATATTATCTAATCTAACAGAATATACTAATGTACTTGATGCAGCAAACCTTTTAAATGGACATGATGTTTTGTCTTCCACTAATTGTAGGCAGCAATTAAGATACTTCTGTCTGCGTAAGTCTATTTCTCATTCCCCTATTCACATACAAACAGTTTGAACTACTTTATCCTTATTTTTACTAATCGTAATTTTACTACGAGTGACATTCCCAAAAATATGGTAAAATTCTTTATCGGTATTCTATGATTTATATTATTTATTATCATCCGGCACGAATAGCTAATATTTGTAGGGAAAAACAGTCCAAAGAATTCTAAAGCACGTTGATAAGCCAACAACATTTTTATATATGTACATACCGGCATATTCTATACGCATTTATGTATGTAAGTACGAACATATATAACGTGTACTGTGTTATAAGTATTTCTAAAACAATTATTGCCGTTATCACATAATATAGAGTACTGGTTTTATTTGTGCGATATAATGTGTTATATAGGCCATAATACCTATACGCCTGCATATCTTACCTAATTACAATTACACGTGCGGCTTACTAATCAAGAACGAATATCCAAGGTTGCGCATTAAGCTGATATAAAACGTATTCAAATTATTCACACCGGTTTCATACTTGGTGGGAAATTATCTAATATAGCAGGTAAGCAATATTGTTATACAAAAAAAGTGGCGATAACTTATCGGTAGTAAAATTCTTTTAGTGCCTTCTTTTTACTGAAACTGCCTCCAATATTTTTCAAATACAGTAAAGTTATTTATATAGAATTACCTACATGTTCACTACGCCCTGATATTTTTAAAATCTCAGAGATCCTTTTCCAAAATGTGATATTCATATCCTGTGGCTCTATAAAATAATATAAGAGAGTGGCATTTTCTATACAGCACTTAAAGAATTCTATAATCTACCTGGAGGGCAGTAATCCTATGCACACAGAGGTACTCAAAAGAAAATGATCGACGACGCAAATTACTAACCAGTCCGCGATGAGTCAGAATCTTTGTTATTAAATGGGTCACTGCAGACGGTGGTACTTGCCACTAACTAGTGCGCAAGGTATTAGTAATCAGTTAAAGGTTGCTGGACCAGTCGACTCGCAAATCACTTGAGCCACCTAGTTTCTCGTTTGCTTGAATACATTTGTGTTCTTGTATTTATTATGATAATTGTTCATTATTATTTCATTTGATATTAATTTCATTCAATTTAGCATTTCAAATTTGGAGTTCTTTTGCAGCAACGAATTATCGCCGGTTGAAATTTCTTTCAGGAAGTAGATTAACTCAAATTCTACTTCGTGTTCTATTTCTGCTGTAATGATGATACTAATATAGTAAAACAGATTCATCACTCGAATCCATTATCCATGATAGCCCACAATGATTGTCATGTTCTACATTCCATGGGTACATAATTTCCATCACTTATGAGTAGGCAGCGTGTGCAGAACTCTCTAATAAGTTAGTAATCGGTTAATCACAAATCAATTTGGTTTCTTTTGAGTAGGTCCGTATGTACAGAGGATTAGGGTTTCAATCTAGGAAGTGATTAACTTAACCTGAATTTTACATCTATAGTTTATTTGTATATGTGAGTCTGATGTCTAAACTTATCTAGGTCCTGTAGCCATATCAGATGGTATGATGTCAGTATACGCTCAGAGAAAAATGCAGTAAATTTTACTACAACTGCAAGTATTTGCAGACAAGTCAAAGGCAAACAACAGCCAAACTCCTAGGAGTTCAGAGACTGGCATGCCTCAGCATTACCGGTGCAATAAGAAGCACACCGACTGCAGCCATAGAGACCATGCTTAACCTATCCCCACTTGATATCTATATCAGAGGGGGATGGGAGCATATAAGCGAATGTGCTATGGTAATTGGAAGGCTGGGAATCAGGACATGTTAAAATAACAAGGGTTATTGAAAATCCCCTGTTAGATATGAGCCGCGACTCAATGATTCCTAAACTCTCATGTAACAAACCCTCCCAACTCATGACAGACTGGAAGGGATGGAGAGAGGCTGGAACAAATATCGCAGCAGACCAGAATCTGGCATACAGACGGTTCGAAAACGAGCACAAGTTCGAAGGCAGGGGTATGCGAAGGAAGCTCGGAGCGAGGACTGCGCATACCCCTGGGAGGCGTCCTCCGTGCTCCAAACTGAAATCGTGCAATACAAATCTGTGCAAGAGAGTGTTTGCAGCGGGGGCCATAAACCAAACCGCTCTACATTCTCACGGATAGTTAAGCTGCCTTAAAGGCATTAGCATCTTATCGGATATCTTCCAAGCTGGTATGGGACTGCCTGTAAGACCTTAAAAACCTGGCGAAACACAATACAGCTGATGTGGGTACGGGGCATGGGGGGATTGCAGGCAATAACCAGGCGGAAAAACTAGCAAGGAGGGGATCCGAAATGACCTTCATTGGACCTGAGCCAGCTCTCGGAATCACAAAAACTGCTGCACGTGGTACGGTAACTGAGTGGGTGATTCAACAACACCAGAAACACTGGCAATATGTAGCAGGACGGAAACACAGCAAACAGATGATGAGGAAATCATCACAACATTTGGCAGCCTACATATTATCGCTTAGCAGAACGCATATTAGGATAATGACTTGCCTACTCACTGGACACGGTAACTTAAAGAACACCTACCCAGCATGGGAAATAACACCACATAATCGCATTTTATCCGAATGGAGTAATAGAACGAAATGCAATTCGTGATGGTAAATATTACCATTTCTCTGCTCTCGTAGCGTACTAATAAATAATGGTATTTTAATAACATGAACCACCCTTTCTCACAGGGTGACGAATGACTATACACTGCCATTGTAAGGCCTATATTTGAAATGGTGGCTACGAGTGAGACAAGTGGTAGCCAGGCACCAGCTGGCACACGCGTCGCATGGCTCAGCGTGACGGGCGGAACGCGAACCCCCTCGACGGTGGCATTGGATTATGTCCCACCACTGGATCTCTTCGTGGAGGAGATAGCGCTTAGGATGGCTATAAGACTACGACGTGACGGACTCTTGGAAGCAGTTTAGGTGACGTGTGGCCACGTTAGCGTCATTCGAGAGGGCGTCACCAAGATACCCCTAGTTGATGCTGGGAAGGACTGCGTGCCCTCTGTGTTTGCATTACGCAAACAATACCGAGTTCACATTGAGCCTCTCGTGGTACTATCACCACCAACGATTTCAATTTTCACGGATGGATAGAAAACCACAACAGGGTGTGGAGCAGGAATTTTCTCTTCGTAACTAAAAATTGAGTTAAGTCTTGCTCTGGGAGGACAGACCTTCGTCTTTCAGACGAAGATTTTGGGAATGCTGCAAGATGAAAATGAGATAATCTAGCCACATCTCTGCAATATACACCGGAAGAGATTCATTCCAACTTAGGTTTAATTTTCACATTTTTTGCGTTAATAGTAAACGAACTTATTAGATGGATCAAATATTTTAGATATGTGCGATAGCACATGTCTCTTTGTAATGCTTTTGTTCTCCATAAAAGCAATTGACGAGCACTGTCATTGCTGGTACTACATTGAAGATTAAGTGCGTTAACGGCGTCACCTTTGTCTAGATCAAGAGCGGTAGGGTTGCTGCAGGAGTGTAGTATTATTTGTAAAAGTTCTGGGTTATTTGGAGCCCACTTCCATAACTCAAACTTTCCTTTCTGCAGGGGCAGTTGTTTCTTGGTCCATAATTTCCTTAGATTCTGACAACGTATTTGCAATAGTAAACAGATCGTCAACATAAAAATTTCTAAAGATTATTTCAGAGCCTAATTTATAGACATTCTGTTCTGCGCGTGCTATTTTTTGCAACACCTTAATTGCTAGTTAAGATGCAGAAGCTGCCCCATATGTCAGTGTTGTTAATTCAAGTGTTTGAATTCCCTAAATAATAAAAGCTCATGCACTTTTCGTTTACAACACGAACCTTCGTTGTGAGGCTATTATCTTTTATAACAGTATGATGCGGTAGGTAGAAATTCGGCTCTTCTCTTTGAATGTCATTTACAGGTCTCGTGTGCCCCAATTGTATTAAATACTCATTCATAAACGCAGGGTATCTTTATTTTAGAGTAAGCATTCTTTTCAATTTTCGCTCCAGCGATTAAAATCGTTTTAACGCTTGTTCATAAGAAGCCCCTATAGATCTTACATTTACTTTAAACGGTAGACACCACAAATCTTCGATTATCACTTTGCCTCTCTGTCAACTCTGCGAAGTGTAGGTAGTTCGCAATAGCTCTCTACTTGCAAATGCACTTGTCTTTTTGCAACGGTTTCTACTTCCCAAAACTTTCTCATGCTATTTAGCCATTGCAATGTCGATGTTATTATGTGTATTATAAATCACCTCATTTGCTACTCTCTAAGTACTGATTTTTTATCAGCTATTATCCATCCGAATAACATTTTCTGCAGATAAGATCCCATCTTTGTGCAGTTCTATTTGTCACAAATAAATATTTAGGTGATATCAGTGTAATACTTATATGCCAGTATTGAAAAGAAAGATTTATTTGGTTAAATGCATATTTGTTAGCCGCAAAGGAATCTTTTTATCAGTATACAAGCAATCTGCAGTTTATCTCGAACTCTAAGTAAGTTGTAGTCTGTTTTTAAACTAGGAGGGGCGTTTTAAATTCTCCGCGCTAAAACCTGGTTTGCCATTGGTTGTTTCGCAGATAGGTTAACACAGACGAAATGCGAAATATTACAATAAATTTGACATTTGGATGTCAAACGGTTGATAATTTTCGTCTTTGCGCTTGCGTTATGCTTATTCTATTGCTTTATCAAACGTAAATAAACCTGTTCTTTTAAGAACAAAGTAGTCAGTAGTGCGTGCTGATGTACATACGTTGCCGTTCTTACTATGGATACTGAACCGACAAGTTTAGCATTTCTAAAATTAGCAACACCATGAGTAAATTTTGACAGTTTCAATATTGCAACCAAATTTTCGGTTTTTAGGAGTTGAAAATCAATAGTGTACCGTACCGTAAAGGAGCATGATGCAACTGGCACAGTTAAACCATTAAAACACAGGGGAGGACGGCCTGGTATTGTTGCCACATATGATGAAACAGTTAATGCTAAACAGTCTGTGCGGCAAATTGCGCATGCTTTCTTCTACAAGAACGAATTAGCTACTTTGGACAAAATTTTGATTGAAAGCAAGAAACGTCCTGTTTTACCACATATGTGCCGTTCCTCACTGCACAAACTCATGAAACAAATTAAGTTCAAGTACATGCAAAGGAACCGTAAGGGTATTCTTATAGAACGAGACTACATCATTAGATGGAGACGAAAATATTTAACCTCAATTAAGGAGTTTCGAAGGGAAGGTCGACTAATTTATTATGTGGATGAAACATGGGTGAAGGAAGGTCATACAAAAGCAAAAATCTGGATAGACGATAGTGTAGAAAACCCATGTCAGGCATTCATTGAAGGGGTGTCTACAGGATTAAGAAACCCGTCTGGAAAGGTGAAGAAGCTTATTGTTTTAGATGTTGGATCTGAGCATGGCTTTGTTGATGGAGGATTGTTGCTTTTCGAAGGTAAGAAAACTGGAGATTATCATGAGAAGATGAATGCGGAAGTTTTTGAAAAATTGTTTGACAATTTGTTACCAAAATTATGATAATGCTGTTATAGTCATGGACAATGCATCGCATCATAGTCGTAAACTGGAGAAAATTCCCACACGAAAAAAAGATTTGCAGGAATGGCTGCGAGCTAAGCAGATTGAATTCAGGAACGATATGTTTCGATCTGAACTTTCGAATTTAATCAAAATTAATAAAGAACAGTACCTACAATATGTATATGATTGATGAAATGGCAAAACATAACAATAAAATTGTTTTAAGATTGCCACCTTATCATTGTGAACTTAAGCCGATTGAATTGATATGCGCAAAAACAAAAAATGAAGTGGTGTTCAAGAACAACACATTTAAATTGCGAAAAGTGAAAGAACTTTATTACAAGTTATACAAAATATTTAAAATGTTAATTGGAAGACTTGTGTTGAGCATGCGGTTCGAGAAGAAACAATAATGTGCACAGTAGATGGAATTGTAGATGATCTGATTAAACCATTTATTATTTCTGTTGGTGCTGATAGTGACAGTGATAGTTTATCAGACATTTTAGACTTACCTAGAGTAGAGAATGAATCAGTGAGTTGTTTATTATTATGTGTTATGTTGGTATGTGAAGATAATGTAAAAGATTATATTATACGACTGTTCAATGAATAAAATTTATTACCAAACTGAAATTTGTATGACTGAGTCATGCTTGTATGTTTATTCAAAAAAATCAAACTTTTTAACCAACAACTTGGTTCTTGAACATTAAACTAGGATTAATGATAATTTTCATTTGCGCCTCTGATACAGATATAAAAACGTTCTGTGACATTTACAGGCTTTACAAATATTTCAAATTTACCGCCAGAATGATCTGGTAATTTATCTGGTAATATTTGCAGTGTAGATGTAGCTTCTTCGTTTGCTTCTTAGTTTAAAAACAAACTTTATAGTACTGCATTGTAATGCATTACCTATCCCAAAAGCTTGGAAGAAATTACCTTCAGTTTTTAGCTTTTGTTCTAACTATAAACATTACTAGAGTTATAGTATGTAGACTGTCCGAAAATGTTATATTATAGGACTGCTCTAATATCTGTCCAACTATCTATAATTGGCAGCTTCGATTATACTGAATATCTTGGCTTGTTTTAAAGACTTAATGATTTCAATTCTCGTACCTGCAACAACCAACGTTTATCGATGCCCGTAATAATAATAAAAAAGTCGTAAAGAACAAATGCAGGCGAGAAAAAAGCCAACGCTCCGCGACCATTACCATTCCGCGATGCGTGCAAAGAAAAAAGCGGCAAAACAATAAAATGAGCGGCGCGCACAGAAAACAATAAATAATAAAATCGTTACCATGAGTGCATATCAACATTGTAGAGGGTATATGCCGCGTCCGGCTATGCGATTGGATAAAACGCCACAATAAAAACATATCATTACATATAAAGATCGAGAAGGCATGGAGAGAAAGGTACGCCCCTCCACTTTATTAAGCTCCTCCTGGCGATTCGATTGGCTTTCGTCGGGGAAGGGGAGCATTTGTTCCTAACTAGCGTCCTCCAAAGATAGTACGCTCAGAGACTTCTACAAGCGTTTGTCGTGATCGGTTCCTTTTGATATTGAAAAAAGGCGATTTCAGAGAGGGAAAAAGTTTTGTGTCGGGACACATGACATAACCCGCACAGGGGCGAGAACGAGTAACGCGGGGGCGTGATTTGAGGTTGTAGTGAGTGCGTCCAGTATAAACAAATTATTTTGAAAACTGATTAAAAATAAAGACATAGTGAACAATTTTAATTGTTTTGTAGTTCTATTCTACGAATTAAAAGTTGTCTGTTTTCGATATTTCTGTGTTTTTATCCTCTATTTGGTGACGCAGGGTGCTTTTAGCATTCTGCAATAGACAATTGGTCAAGATTCGTGTGAAAAACGCACCTCTTCCTGTTTACGCAATGGAAATGGATCAACAGGAACGGGACAGCGATATGGGAGATGAGAGTCCAGCGGTACGTATTCCAAATTATTATCTGTGTTTTGACTCAATCCCGACATGATAAACAATTTTTTGGCGGTTATCAATCACAAATTCACGTTTAGATATGCTGCACATAATATCAATTATAAATTTACCAATACATAAGAAAGTGGATTTCTACAACATTTTTTGATATCCTGCGTAAAAACCCTTATACATTCCAAGAAAGAAATCCAAGTAAAACTGCATATAAAATATTCAGTTTTATATCTGTATTTTGTACTCGTGTTGGCGTAAACATGTTTGAATAAATAATATAGGATTGAAATTTAATATCACCTCATTTGCATAAGCAAAGAAAACGAAAATTTACACAAGCTCAGGTATATGTTAACAGATCCGATGTTTGAAAATAATGAATCACCAAAGTTTTTTTTTGCAATATTATCTACTAACAGTTCCCTTGAAAGGATAAATGTATAAAATTTTTTGATGCCCTCAAGTTTTCCAGAAATTATTTATTCCTGGTATTCAATTTCTTTAATTATATAAATAAATATTGTTAATAATATTTAGATTTCTGGAGGTCATAGGAGTCTATTTATATTTATATAATATCTATCCAAATAGTTAGCCTTTACATTAATGTAACCTAAGATTAGAAACTTATTACATGGATTACTACAACGTAATTTTAATTCTTAACCCTAATATTACAGGGTAAATTTCTAATATTTTGATATCTAATAATTGAAAAACGTTTCTTTTAAAACACAGATAAGCGATTTAAGATGTTTTTAATAGAATTCAATATGTATTGAATACTAGTTTTTTTATTACATTTACCTTCATTTATAGATTTACTTCTTTTAACCAAATACACTCTAAACGAGCTCCAATTTCCTGATCTAATAGCTTTTCAATGCGTAGTACACAACATTCAGCGATTTTTTGTTGCAACGATTTCCAGTTCCTAAAATTCTATATCTTACACGTCATCGCAAAAATAATTATCTACCTGTCTCTAGATTTTATATTTTAATAGACATTTATTTGTATTTTTTGAATATGCTTTAAGTAGCATTGAATTACATCTAGAAATAGATTGTTCTTGATATATTCCCTATGCGAGAGGGATTTATGATCACCAGATGATACCTAAACACCAGGGCTAACATAAGCTTGAATGTGTGCGGTACATAGTAAGGAAATGATATAGCACCAGTCGTGATATTAATCCGTTGGAGGGTAGTAAATGATTATTCATAAAATAATTATTAATAAGTGCAAAATGAAAAGGCTTCCTGGCATATTTCTCTAAATATCATATTGGACTATTCTTAGAAAAATAGTAATAAACTATAAATTATGTCAATACATATTTAAATAAATCTTCGGGTTGAAAGGAATTTGTTAAGTCAACCAACATTGATAGTGTTGATCATTTTTGGGTAAATTCAAACAATTTTTCTATATATCCACAATTCTGTTTGGATTCTACAAACCTACAAGCTGTATATTTTTCATAAATTGAATAATTGCATATTGTAAAAGGATCTATAGATTCAAAATTTTGTCTATTTAGTTTTTTTCCTTAATATAGAATTATTATTATTAGTAATTAGTAAGCAGAAGACGCATAGAAGTCTTCTGCAGAAAAGAAAACTTTACTTGGAACGTTTGTTTTAGTATTTACCTATGTTAGACCTTTATTATCTTATTCTCTTCAACTTTGTAAGTAGTTCTTTTACATTGTTTATTATTAGATGAACCAGGATGACTTCATAGCATTATTTATATTCCAAAGAAAAGAGTGTCCATAGCGACTAATAAAATAAATGCAATGAGGAATTGCTTGATCTTGAAACTTATGTAGAAAGAAATAAACAAAACGGTTAAAAGAATAAGTACTATCCCAACTAACAAAGAAACTTATCTTGACATTAAATGAGACAACCTATGAACCTGTCATACATAACCTAATTGGCGCGTTCTTTTAGAAATGCGTTGGGGAGTTAGTCGAGAATATTGGTTTTCTTCCTTTCACGAATACAATTAATTACCAAGGCATTATAGATCTCTCTCGCATACGATAGAAGCATAAATAAATGGAAATAATTAGGAGGCTGTGGTATATATGCTTTAAATTAGTGTATAAATAAGCATTATACATATAAACCCTTTCCATAACACTCTATAATTATTTTGATAATGTCATTCCTAACTGTAGTGTTTAAGGCTATGGTTCTAGTTGTTAATATTGTTATTAATATATGTTTAATTTTATATAATTATCGGCACATCAAAGCTACCGGGTAATCTTAAATGTTTGGGGTAAATATAGTGTTTTGGCAACACTGAGCGATTGGTAATAGTAAAAACTTTTACTAGATATTTACATTGAGGTTAAAGTTTTTGTATGACAACATTTTGACAGTTTGGATTACTATATATGTTATTGCGCATCGTCAATGCTATACGTAATAATTGACAAAATAATGGCCAAAGGAAGTTTAATAATGTGAATTATATGAACAATACAAGTAAATATGCAACAGATGTTTGAAATGCTGGCCGCCCTGTTCTATTTTAGTTTGGATAAATTTGAATTTGGATATCAGGATTGTCAACGTAAAACTTAATTCATATGACCAATTAAACAAAAAAGTCTTTCGACTAATCATCTCTTTAAAACCGCATATCTATATCTAATACTATAGGTTTTTGACGACAATGACAAATATAAAAACAAACAAAGAATAAACCGCACGCTGTTTAAGAAATTGTACATTCACCTAATGGCAACAGCCACACCGTACAGCGACCGGGGTTCTACCTGTCATTGGTAATCGGATAAAACTAACTGCAACCACCATTATTGTCCAACAATAGCCGTTTTCTCCTGCAGCATCCACCCCTTCAGTAACCTTGAACGTTTTATTTTATGTAATATAAGCAGAGCCCATCTATATATCTATCCATTATGATTGCGTTACCTTCACCTGCCTGACTCTCTCGATAGGGGTCGCTTTATTGGCGGTAATATTTTTATAAAAGCGACCCCCGATTTTATTGTTCCGGCATATCTATACTAGCCTAAATATTTCAAACATGTCCGTGAGATAGCTTATGTTTTACCGCCAATGCAATATCCAAATTTTACCTCCCTAAATAAAACGGTTTTATTATCGATTTCAGTTAGCACTTTGCCTATTTATATTTGGCGTATGAACATATGGATTACGAAAGAAAATGTACATACCGACTCGTATTACATAAAGTTTATATCAGCCAATGTATACTAGGAATTGAATTTGTACATTAACTCGTGCTTTTGCTTTGCGTTTTTTCCCGTAATGTTTGTCTCATTTCAAGTTTTATAGCAGCAACTATTAGAGTTTTTATTGGAAATTTTTAAGTTCTGTGTGCTCGTTATGTGTTCAGATGTAATTTTGCCATTTTTTTTAAATAGTTTACAAATGAAAAGCCTCTACAGAGAAGCTCCACGCACAAGCAGTTAATTGCGTAACCGCCCTAAAAGTACAAATACTAATTCAGTAACTGTTTCATAGGCAAACCCTGATGTACGTCACGGAAAAAATTGTTTGGATATTTTATTAGAAGGAAGGGTTGAAAGATAAAACTTGGCGAAATACACAGTGACAAAAAAAGTTCTTGAATCAAATATTTCAAATTTTTCTTTAACTGAAGAAAAGTTTATTTATGTGAACGATATTTTTGAAAAGCAGTACTGAATACAATTCTTTTTCATATATTTTAGGTTTGTTTCAACACGTGATTCTCGAACCGTTCATGTACCAAATTATACATTGATTACAGAGCATGCGTTGGTTGGTATTGCACCATGTGAGAGCCGGCGTTTATAGTTCTAATATTAGCGGCTGCGTACGACTTTCTACCTTAACTCATTTATACCCTGATATTTAATTCTTCCCGTAACGATACACTTACCGTCCCACTTCATTTATTAAACAAATGCATTCTATTTACGTTTTCTTATGACACAGATGATCTGTGCTTATGACTAAGAGCCACGACCAACCAATGTACATATCAGTCCAACAGTTTCTGCTTCGCGCCGTGAACTGAAATTATTGTTCGGTAACCGTTCAAAGTATTGTTGGAATGCTACTTTGATCTTTCAATGTACTGTTCATAAAACTGGTTAGAATGGTTAAATACTATTACGCATACGTGCGACCCTGCGGTTTTCAGGGGTGTTGGAACGAAACTTTTCTGGCTTGAACAAATATATTTTAGAATCTAAAAGTAGTAAGTGGAAGAGTAGCAATAGTAACGCTAATTCCGTACAGAAGGAGCTAATTATGCCTCAGTAGTACTTCATATCATAGGGCTTTCTTGTAACGTTACACTTAGGTAACGTTAAGCGATATGATAGGCAACCAGTTATACGTTAATGCGTCGTCAGTGTGTAAAAAAAAACGATTCTTTGGGTCAAAAATTTCTTTATTAATTTAATAATGATTTTAAAAAAATATTTATTCATATATCAATCACACATTAAATACATTTTATTGAAAAGTAGAAAATTTATTTAAATTCCGAACAGGTAATACAAAGATGAAAAGGTGGAAATGCTGGTGGTACCAGAAGAATAATAATTTCAGACGGGTTAGGAACATGCTTTCAGTCAATTATCCCTAAGACCTATAGCATGTGCGAAAACTATGCTCAATATTTTTAACAAATTCAAAGCTGTTTCAAGATGGTTGTGTATTCACAGAAAGATAAATAAAACCAATCACGTTTCAATAGAACACATCAATTTGAATATTCTAAGTTAAGTAGAGGAACCGTATGCGGGATCGATTTTAGATGTAGACAAATATTATGAAGTATCATAAAGTTCGATAAACAAAACCCTGAAAGAATTCAATTATAAGCCGTACAAAATACAAATCATCACGAGCTTCTTGAGCAAGATGAAATAAGCCGAACAGATTTTTGCGAAACAATGTTTAATTTGTTAAATGAAAGACATTTTGAATAAAACACTTTTTACTGACGAAGCTACATTTACCTTTGTTTTGGTTGTCTTAATTAACAATTAGAATAAAATAATTTCTTCATTCAATGTCGAAATATTGCACTTTATTAAAAACAACCAAATTCTACTATATCGTAGTATTTTAACAGTTTCATAGTAAATGATAAATGGTGAGGTCAACACTCAGAACTTCCAGGTTCTATCCTTATTATGATAATATGTATTCATTGAAAAATACAAAATTTCCTTACCATTAATCCATTAATTATTGATTCCGTACAAACCTTCATGCATAAAACCTGATACGAATGCAGTACCCTCAAAAGGTCAGCTGATTTGTAACCAAACGATTGCTTTCTTTGGGGTTATCTGTAAAGTTTATAATAACATGCAAATACGTAATCTGACGAACTGAAAGCCCGTACACGTACTGCATGTGATGGAATAAACCCAGAATTGCTTTGAAAGACAAGGACACTTAGAAAACTTGCTGTGAAATTACACTTCACCGTTGTTATGTAATTTCTTCTTTTCAAGTTGAAATTTTCAACTTCATTTATTAAAAACATTTTTCATATCTCTGTTTTGTCAACACAAACAATATTTCCGTTCCAAATCGCACTATACTTTCGTAATAAATTTTAACAGTTTAGATTATTAGTTGCAATAAATTATATGTTTGGATCAAAAAAGTGCAATGGACAAAATTATATCTTCAAATCAAATAAATATATCTTTGCCGCTAATTATAAAACTATAATTTGGTTGACTGCGTTTTAATAAAGCCTGCTTTCTTGGAATTTCTAATAGGACCTGTTTAGTAGCTGAAAGAGATAACGATCCGTTTTTAGCAGCTTTAAGATATTCTGACTAATACCTCCAATTGCTTTAACGATGCAGTAGTGATGGTTTGCCAATGCTTATTTTTAGGAAAGATTCTGTATATTTATATATATTTTTTTGTTTTTGTTTCCTTCCTTCTCAAATAACCGCATAACAGCTTATTTCCCCTTTCCCATAATGTAGTTCTGAAAAAACGTAACATGTGTGTGATTGACTTAAAACCATAATGCCGTAACAATGTTCATTCGATCGACCCTTATTACTGAACAATAGAGATGTCTAAATTCTGCAGTAGGTAGTTCTATTCCACATAAGTCAATACAAGTTGATGCATTTCTAGGTTATAGTGATATTAAAATCGCATCATTTATTTTATGTTATACATACGCCAACTCAGTCTTTCTCCTTTTGTTTAGTAATGATTTAATGGAATCAATAAAGGACAATTTGCTAGTTGTAATATTGTAAAAATAACCATAGCAAGTGTTTACTTTATGATGCTTAAGCGTCCGATGTTTTAATACTAATCGTGCGATGGCGACTTAATATTACTGGGAGAGGTGGTCTCCACGAATCGATATTCAATTTTAAAGATGAGAAAGGCATGCATAAAAAACTATAAATATTTGCAGTAAATGTTGTACAATACATTGTTTGGAAGTACAAGTTGAAACTATTTCAAAAAGAAATACAATATAACATACAAATACTTCTTTTTTAAAGAGAAAATTTAAAAGAATTTCCTCGGAATCTATTTCTCTTAGAATAAAATATCAAAATTACCTCTTTCTGGTACATGGTAGTTCTTTTATCATATGAATCAAAGCTACATTTTCAAATGTTGTTATAGATTTCATGCATAACATAAATCTCCTGTATTTGAACCATTCTGTATTCGATAAAACTGATAAATAGCACAATTGATGCACTACAATTACTGTCCTTAATCAATATGAATATAGGTATATCGAAATATGTCTACTGATTGCTCAATTACACCAACGGCATGAACGAATAAATAGGAACCCTAATAAACTTTTGCCGGATCCTTTTCATCTTTTTTTCTGCTTCGTCAGGCATATTAATTTAATTCAATTTCCCTTCCCTAAAAATTTCTTTAGGTAAATTACATTTTATCGGATATTTGGCTATTGTTGAAATCTTATTCTATTTATTTTCATTTTCCTTTTCTATTGCTCAGTCCTGTACTATTTCCTCTTTTAATGTATGCATTGTCCTGTAAATGGTTTATCTATTGGGCAATAGAGATTATTCTTATTATGCAATTTCCTAGTAATAATTGCCATATTTTGCACCTAAAATTTATAGAATAGAAAATATTTTGTGTGCAAAGTGTTTCTTTTACATTATTTTTTTCGCGGTTCTATAAACAGAGGTGACATTTCTTTAATCAACCTAATTTATTCTCACACTCAATGCTAATCTTCACGGCTACAACTAATTAAGATAACTAAGAGACTAACACTAAGAGCTACTATAGTTATCTCACGTACTGACGTAACACAACCTAAATACTTATTTACACTTGGATTTATTTGCACGAGTTCACTCTTCGCCGAACTTTTCTGGATTAACTCCAATGAAATCTATTGAAAATACTGATAATGAGTAGGTGGCTGAATTTACAATCACCGAAAGCCGTTTGGAATACTCTAGCATAGGCCGCCTACAACACTAAGCTTAGACCTGGAATAATGTTGCATAATTTTCGATTTTTGTTTCTATTGCCATGTAATTATATATTTATGTATAACAGCTTGTTACATTATTTCCTGTAACTTCATTATTATATAAGTAAATTAGGAGGGATATTTATTAGAAAAATTGAATGAAAAATATTGTCGATTCATGTCTACAAAAGTAACTCTATTCAACAATTCCCTCAACAAAAACTTTCACCAGGTGGTTTGAAGGCGGTTCTAAGCCTGGAGTATAAGTGCGCCGACTAATAATTCTCAAGTTCGCGGTTCAAATCTTGGTGTCGTTGGTTGGTCTTGCGAGTTTCTGCGGAAAAAAATACGAGATTCGTATATAGAGCATCCCGCTGTGCCGGAGTATGGCTTCGTGAGTGTATACAGGTGAGGCAGCAGAAAGAATATAGTACGATTCGCATTTTCTCTTTCTTTTATTTAGTAATAATGTACATATAAGGTGTTCCATAAGCAAAAGTTTTGGAATGGGGTCTACTTTAGAATTGTAGGATCGGCTGGCACGATGAGATCACTCCATTAGAGTTGCTTCTTAATGTATTACAAGTCTGTTGGCCATTAACGCTTCAAACTTCGCATAGTATCATTTTGAACTAGCTGTTCAATTAATGAATTTGTGGGTTCTTCCAAAATTTTTGTGGCGATTTACACTCTTATCGTGGACGAAATCCTCTACTTGCGGGATTGTTATATCGGTGTGTAGCGTTTTATTTCCGATGTACCGGTGTATCAAGAATTAACGGGTTTTTAGTAAAAACCGCAGTTGCCCATTCTCTTAAAAACCGCACTTGCCCAAACGTTTTTTTTAGAAAATACCATTTATATATTATCTAATATAACTGAAAATTGGTACTTTGCGTTCTGAAAAATTACTACATACAATAGGCTACAGACAGTTTTTTAATTCTTCAAAATGATAACTTTTGGACAAGTGCGGTTTTTCCTAAATGCTCGTCAATTGATCTTGATGTCTTTGATTAGCATCTCTGGAGGATTGCGGCATTCGACTAGCTTGCACATCCACATAGCTTCCCGATTTTGAGGATTAGTTCTATATATGAAGATCTTAAAGTGATGTAGGTTCCATACTAATTCGACGAAAATAAATAGCACACCGTTCAAATGTCCTATTCCCACTTTCGGGCCAACAGCCTAAATTCTAACGGGTTAATTTTCTTCAATTTCTTACAGATCTCTAAAATGACGCATCTGTAAAGTTATAGAACTTTGTAGATGACAGATTTACGATTGGAGTGATTCTGTACAAATTTCTGTAAATGCACAAATCGTGACTACATTCGTGTTTGATAAGTTGTGTTATCGTTTTCCATATACATAACCAATTTGTTGCAGTTTATAGTGTAAATCTTTGTTACTCTTATTGTTAATATTTGTAATGAACCTCCCGTTACTAATTTATGGTTTTCTTGATTTATTTGAGCTCCTCTTTGTGAGATATTTTGTTATTATGTTACCATAATTATTCCTGGCACAGTCTTTACACTAGTTATATGGTTCAATTGGGCCAAATATAGTTTCTTCTTTACTTAAGCGTTCCTTGTTGGCTCTACAGTTGTTTTGTATTTATCGTATCCCAACACCCAAAGAATAAGAGATTGTCATAAGTTAGATTTTGTTTAAAAAAATATGGTGATGGCTAAATATAATTGATATTTTTTCACAAGCGTTTTAAATGCAATATGATAAAATATTATTCCATATACTTTTGTCTATCTATTTATTTATTCTAATTTTTGTCTTTACATTGATTCTCTGAGTATTGTTACTGACATGGTAATAATTTATTGACAACTTCTGTAATGGTGATATTGTAAATAGCCATGCTTCAAAACGTCCTTGATAAAGGATATCATATTCCAAAATTTGAATAAAAAAATGGCAGTACCCATGATACAAATACATGAGGTATGCTCATGCACTGACATTTGTGACGCGTATCGGATGTAGTTCTGCCATTCCAAAAAAGACGTGTAGGTATTACGTTTTACGATTAGGAAAGATGGGTAATTGGAATAAAGCTATAAAAATGTTTCTTTTTTTGCATTTATATTAAATTCATTGTAAGGCATATGCAATATTATTTATTTAATATATTGTGAGGATCTATACCTACCACTGCAATGTACTAGTGGGCCGATATAATGAATTCCTGTAAATATGTTCGTAGATTCGTAAATATATCCCAACAGAAGCGGCTCTGATATTATTATGCACGTAAAAATTTGCAATTTGCGTAAATAACCACATATGTGTGCGACTATCACAAGAAATGGCGTGAATTTAGGTACTTGATGACGCGCATCGGAAGAAATCGCAAGCTGCGCATGGAGGGACAAATTCGGGTCAGCTTATGAGTATACCTTATGAATTTGTATCATGGTAGTACCTAGTAGTGTCATAGCAACCAATTTAGTTGATTTTGAACTTACCATTATGGAGTCACTTATTTCAAATTACAATCTCGAATTTTACACATATTTTCGTGGTCTGGAATATTATTTCGAGAAGGTGACATGATTCGTAATAAGTACATTGGCTAGATTACACTTTAAAATGTTTCCTGGATATATCCTTGATATTTACATAACTGCCACTGTCTTCCTCCAACAGAGCACCAATAAATAATCTCACACCCATATTATTATATTTTTTGCTTGCAAAATACTTCTTATAACATTGTATTGTAACACTACGTTCAGTGCGGTGGAGATTTATAGGAATCTGTAATTTTTACAGATGATCTGTAACCAACATATTGAGGCAGAATTGCAACATCGTCTGTAAATACTTACAGACGTTACAGCTCCGTTTTTATTTATAACTTAATCTATTATTATTTTAAAGGATTTACCGAATAGAAGAGCTTCCAGATCATGATTATATTCTAAACCATAATATTTTCCATACGTTCCTGTAGATTCTGAGAAAGTTTAAAAACATTAAAAACTGAGGTCATCATAACATATAATTTCTTATAAATAAAATAGAAATTTACCTCTACCTACTACGATTTCCGGTTGCGTTGTGTGACAATATTATCATTCATATAAATAAAATTGATTTCCAATTCACAATAATAATATTCTTTACTTAGAAAGCTGGGAAAGTTATTTGATTGCTTGAACATTTTATAATTGCTGTGCTAGTAGAAGAGCCACGTACAATCAAATATTATTTGTATTTATTTTGGGTATTAACATAATTTATTTATCTTCGTACGGATAGTTCCTATTTTTCATAGAATTTAAGTAGGTATGGTCTGTTTATTTTTGTATTGTTGAGTAGTGAGGACTGAATATCTCCTATTGATAATTATATTCCTAGAAAGCATCTTAATTGATGCTGAGCTTGTGTTAGATCAAAACCGTGTGTTGACTTTGCAGAATTTAAATTACATTTTTAGGTTATTTAAACATTAAAGGCACACATACTTTAGTTTGAATTATCCATGAATCGGTTGTACATAACTTACCGGAAGGTTGAGTAATACTGGAAATAAAAATTCGGTTTTTCTGGCTGGAGCAAACCTACTCACTATTCATAACCAAGGCCATAATTTCATCTGTACATACACTATTCATTATTCACAATTTTTATGGCACATTATATCGCATCCAAGGTGTCTGTGTGTGTGTATGTACTTTTATATAATAAACTTCTGAATGTTACTAATTAGTGATTTGAAGAGCGGCCGAAAAAACTAAAGGCGTTAATTGCCTCCAAGTTCAAGTAAGTTTGTTTTATAAATAGCGGAGTTAACCATGTTGAGATATTCCATTAGATTTCATTATTTCGGACGATTATTGTCTTATACAATCGTTTTGGTACATTTAAGAGTGGCAGGGATATTTGGTATCATTAACAGCCCTGTGTGAATCACACACTACCTTTTCGTATATAGGAACATAGCATATGTAGATGGCAGCGAGTTCCCGCGATTATTCTTTGTTATTACTTAGTCATTTGCGATTTAATTGAGACATTGGAAACGCTTAAGCAATCTTTACAGTACTAATTTGCTTAAAAGACGTACAAAACATGTTTTTAGATTTTTTTCAATATCGACTTATTGACTTACGAGACGTGATTTGGGCGTTTTAATTCCATATGATATTAGTATCAACAAGATTAGAGACGACAAGTTTTCCTAATGGAAATATATATATATATATATATATATATATATATATATATATGTATATATGTATGTACACATAATCACATATCACGCCAAATAGATTTAA